>JAQIXI010000468.1:0-23173 GCA_034700165.1 Galumnidae sp. Gr-Ori-00277
TTTCCGGGAAGAGCGGCTTTCCATTGAGGCGTAACATCCTCTGTATTCCTCCCCACCTTTGCGTAGGAATTTTTTTTTGCCTCACATCTATTCTGGCCGGAAATATTCCTGCGCTCAACACAACACAAAAGAGAGGTTTGCATTCATTAAAATAAATCACTGGCAATGGAAAACACTTTTTTATGAAATGTGCGCGGATATACTCTACCCAAATAACTGGGTGGGATCAGCATCACTCAGTGTCAACGATATAAGTGGGGTCAAAATTTTCATCGTTAATTAATAATTGCTTTTGTGTCTGATTTTTGGTACACCTTTTTGTCAAACGATTTTTTTATGGCTTTAATGAATTTTTTTAGAATAAAATTGTGGTTAGTTTCCGGCGTTCACCCCCGCACATAACCCCCACCCCTACAGAGCTTCGATGCAATTCATACTCTCCCCTCTCATTAGGAAATGGAGATCATAAAAATCTATAGAAAGTTAAGATAATATGCCTTTAAATATAAAATTCATTGCCTTCGGCCAAGAAATCCCTCCGAAGGAGTGATAACTAACTATAGTTTCATAAAATCATTATTCGATTCATTGATTTAATTGATAGTTGAGTTGTTTTTGTTTGGAAATCGTTGTGTCACCGACTCATACATAACTCATACATAATTCGCTATTTTTTCATTTAATCATCGCTTTTAACGTTTGTTTACACATAATTTTTGAGTGGAAGCATAAAGAAATATGAAACTAGCATGATACTCTCAATAGTATCATCAATAGTAAGTCAATCTGCTATTTAATCCGATAAACACTGGTTTTCATCACAAACTAATCCGAGTCATTTGGTTTGAGCCAAATGGGAATCTTGTTTTTGGGACAAAACAAAACTTAATTTTTTATTGAAAATTTGTGAACTTGTCATTTACTATGATTTATCATGCACAATCTGTTGTTTGTATGATTGAATAGTTATACAAAAAAGATACAGAAGTAGTACTCAGTTGGGCTCCGATCAGCTCATGTTTCTTCTCAACGTTTGACCGTCGGTTAGTTTAAAGAAATGTAATCGGAGTCACATATTTTGAAGCGATGAAACGCCAGTAATTAGTGACTAATGATCTCCTGTTAGGCATACAGCAAACGAACTGTCCTTCGGTTTTGGGGATTATACCTAATTAGAAGATACTTTTAGTAACTCTACAACAAAATATTCTTCTAAATAACGGACTTAAAAATGTTTTTCGGAATAACTTTTTGTAGATATTATGAATGGTTTGACTCCGATTTGTATTCAACATAAGTCTGTAAAATATTTTTTAAAAAATATTTTTTTTATAAAAGTCTGTAAAAATTTCTAAAATGCATAACAAATATTTTTAAGCAAATAATAGCACAGATTCGTGAAAATTAGCATCAAATCTGTTTGAATGTGTTTCGCACGAATGCAAACCAATTGAGTTCAATAAAAAGTTTAGTAAAATTGAGTTTCAAAATGAAATGAAGGCTAAGTTTGTAGTGTTTGTGAGCTGTAAACGATAATCACTTGTAAAAACTCTGACGGATTCACATATAATGCGATACATTTATCATTGGATCGCACGTGAAATCAAATCTGTCATAAAAATTATTAGACTTAATATGTTATGACTTGTTTTAAAACAAATAATATTTTGTTAAATGAATTAAGAAATCATTAAAAATACAAAACATAAAAAAAATGTCACAAAAATTCACTAAAAATTGTATTATTTATTACAACTCTAGTGTCGAATTGGGTGCGAGAGATGGAGAGAAGCCCTTCCGACCTGCACTCAGGCCTGTAATGACTCGAGTCCTATAAATAATTGGGTGAGACTTTTTTCTCTTCTCGATAATGTCCAGTTCGTATTCAAATCACAAACTATTTAATGAAAGCGGAGTCGAAAAAAATCAGTCAATAATTTGAGAGTTCATTAAAATGAAATCCAGTTTTAGGTTAAGTTAGGGATAAGTGCAGTCATTAATTTCCATTTAAATGCGGGCCTCAACTGAATTCCTATGCAATTATTGCGTGCGTTTAACAGTAATGTACTATAAGGCTATATCTGTCCCCATCAGGTGCTATACTGTGTGTTGGGCTGTAATTATGCTCAGGGAGTATATATTGACCAAGTCAAAGAAAATCTCGAGTCGACTCCATCGGCACCATATCTTGTGGCGGACTCACTGACCAACGAGTCATTAGCCATAGAATGGAAGACCTCTTCGTTTAAGAATATAACATATTTGGTTCAGTGGAGGTATGAGTTGTTGGGCGGCGATTGGAACTATTATATGCCGAACAAATCACTCAGCACTAGTCGTGTGCAAATCAAAGGACTCGAAGCTTACACTCAGTATCGGTTTCGAGTGGAATGGATTGTTTTACGTGAATATGGGATGACTCTGTTCTCTCAAGCGAGTGTCGTAATCTCAACACTAGCATATGGTGTTCCCTCTTCACCGCCAGTTATTAAAAGTTTGATTGCTGTCAGCTCATCTCAATTATCTGTGAGTTGGGAACCGCCCCGTTTCCCAAATGGACCGATAATCTCTTACGCCCTTTACTTGAATGAGTACCCGAGCGGTCCCACTATTGTCAAAGACATTCTTAATTCACACATAAATAGTGATAAAGACATTAACTTAAGACACAATAAAAGTTTACATTATATGTGGAACGGACTCAAAGTCAATACCACTTATATTATATCAGTTGTGACGCGAAACAACTTCGGCGAAGGACCTAAAGCGCAGTCCAACTGCACAACACTTGAGTCAGATATAGAAGAGTCAGATCAAAACGAGTCAACACTTCCCGAAATAATTTTGGCCACCGATAAGGAGGTTATTAAAAGAGATCCGGGATTTCCTTTCGACGGCGAAGTCATATTCAGACTGAATGACTTTACGACCAGCGCTGACATAAGTGGTCTGGCCGTTCACGTCGAGTATAAGTTTCTTTTTGTTTCGGACACTTCTGGAACAGTTCGCAGGGTTTCACTCAAAGATGAAAACAATAAACAGATGCGAACTATAGTTAGGGACAGATCCCGACGTCCGTCACACCTATCAGTTGATTGGTTGGGCGATAAACTATATATGATTGAGGAAACAAAGATCAGTCGCTGTAATCTCGATGGAGATCGTATTGAATCCGTCATCACTGGCTTTAAGTCAAGACCTGCAGATATGAAAGTGGATCCCTATAATGGATATCTGTATTGGCTGTCAATCAGTGACTCAAACAGTGCTCAGTCTAGTCTCTATAGAGTGGATCTGGCGCTCATCGCCAACGATGTCATTACATATAATTACGCGAATCTCATATTCCAGGAGTCATCAGTCAACACATTTGCGGTTGACTTCATTAATTATCGTATATATGTGCCCATCAATCGCGAGGCCTCCATATTCTCCATTACTATCGATGGAAACGACAGAACAAATGTCAGACATAACTCTCAAAGAAGTGATCAGTTGGAGAACATCGAGAATCTTGTGGTCAATGAAAATCTTTTCTATTTTACAAAAGGAAGTGAAGTATTTCGCGAAGAGTTTGAGTCCGGGAGTGGGAAATACCACCACTCGTCCACTCAAACCGACGCCAATTTCTTGGTATCGTTATGTGTTCTCGACTATAATAGTCAGCCCTATCCCATTCCTTTAAATCCAGTCAAAAATGTACAGTCAGTGTTCTTGGACACCACCGCCAAAATTATTTGGGAAAAACCCGATCTTTTGGGTGACAAAGGACAGGGAGCCTGGCAACAATGGTCATACGAAGTTAGTATCGAGGAAACTTTGTCTCGCATAGCATTTCTTGACAGAGGACTCACAGGAACCCATTGCGAGGCCGCTGAGCTCACGCCAAACACAGAATATGATATTAGTGTCAGAGCGTACAGCAGAGCAGGCAATGGCACCTGGAGTCACACCTTTCATGGAAAGACTTTACACCAAATTAAGCCTCACTCGAGATATCCGTTTGCACTCTGGAGCACAAGAGAAGGCATTCTTAAGTCAAATATCGTTGGCGACAGAGTTGAACATTTGGTGCACAGAATGAATATGAACGGAACCATTATTAATGGTATTTCCCTTATATTTTCTATTCTTCTATAATTATCTTTCTATCATTGCTTTAATCAAATATCAATTATAGAAAATGTTGGCCACAAAACATACTGTGAAAGGAGGGGTTCGAGTTAGGGCTCAATTTATAAGTCTAAGAAAAAAAAGATTACGAATAAGAAATTATTCAAATCATTGAATATATCGTAGATTTTAATCGGATTTTCGATAATTTTAATCTATTTTTCGTTTGAGTAAAAACTTTAAAGAAAAGCAAAAGTTTTGAGAATTTTTATTATTAAAACTATATTTAGAATTAATTATTACTCAAAACAAGAATTCTTAGGGAAAAAAGTCACTGAATTTTCTCAGCCATCAGACCATAAACTCCACTCTCGTATCCACTGTTGAATATCAACTTTTTTTTTTAAAAAATAATTACTTTAAGAGCACAGGAGTGCCCATTACTCGGCCAGTCAGGGCAGTCCTGGCTAAATATAAAGGGCCCGGATTTGTGTAAATTGAGTTTTTGTCTGTTCGACAGACATAAGAGTCGCTATTTTTGTTAATTTATTGCTATAAATAAATAAATTGATTGCTATTTATTCTGGAATGATAATTAATCTAGTATGTTTTCTAACATTTTTGGGCTGACCATTAGATGTTGTCGTTTAGAAATGACAAACAAAACCTGACACTCGATATGAGCCAATTATTTTCGTTAATTACGAAAAGTCAATGTTTTTTCATTCATTTGTTTATATTTTTGACAAAATTCCTGTTTTTGTCGAATATCTGTTTAAACAAAATGTTTGACAAAAATTTTAAGATAAATATAAACAAAATGTGAGCCTATTTTCAAAATAAACACAAATTTAATTAACCACTAATTTTAAGCACAAAAAAAATAGTGTTTCGTAACATAAAAGGCATTCAATTAATTAAAATGAATTTCTATTAGACATCAGTTGGTATAGGGATGTGGTGTTTCTGAACGGAGAGAATCACATTTACATTTATAACCTGACATCTCACGCATCGCTCACCAGAATAAGTAATATCACCAGTGCTTCCAGTATTGCAGTCGACTGGTTGGCACCTAAGCTTTACTGGTCGAGTCCCGCCCAAAGAATGGTATTTTTCAAATAATTAATGTCTTAGGAATAAAAAATTAATCATTAATTTTGACAGATATCCAGGTCCAATTTAGATGGCAGTCATTCTGAGCCACTACCAATTATGACATTCGCCAAAGAAATAGCTATCGATTCTATAATGGGTTATATCTATTGGGCCACCGGTTATAGCGTTGAGTTCTCGCGACTCAATGGAATGAATCGCAACAAATACACAGAAACTGATCTCTTCTCTGGAAAACATATAATGGGTTTAACTCTTACTCTCGAACAGAATCTTATCTTTTGGATACTCCGAAGTTATGATGGGGTTGTCCTCTACAGCGCCTCATTAGCCAACAAAAATAACGGCGATTTAGTGCCGCAAACAATTAAAATGGTCGGACAACTATCAGAAAACCACGTGAGGGGTCCGCTCTCATACTATTCTGATCGTATGTTTTGGTTGGAAGAACAGCACAATAACGCATTAATTAGTGAAGTCAATGGAGAAAACTTTGCAATTCTCAAAGGTTTGGGTCTCAATGATGTCAACACATTAGCAATAGTGGATCCATCCCTTCAACCCATTCCCAATGGCTTCGAATCACTGAATGAAATTCAAGTCATTCCCAACGACTTAAAGGTTGAGGACATTAAACTGACCGGAAGTTACGATAATTTCACAATTTTTTGGAAAAAGTGTGAAAATGTAAACTATGACGAAGTCTTCTACGAATTGGTTATTGAAGACAATCATCAAAACCAAAAACATTCGCTCATAACTCGTAAAACCATATATCCGTACCCTTTGGCCAATCGATTGCCTCCCTATTCCAAGATCAAACTGGGAATCCGTGCCTTCACTTATTGGGCGTCTTCTAAGCAGACAATTATAGAATTGTATTCTCCAATGTCTATACCGAGCAAACCATCGAAACCCCGATGTTTTATAAACTTTGAGCGCTCGACGTATGATAACTCGATTGCAAAAATTCACGCAGAGTTCAGATGGTCACCACCTGAACTGCCCAATGGTATTATACTGGGCTATACTGTTAATGCCTGGTCTCTACAATCGGGTCAGAAACACATTGAAGTAGAAAATGAGAAATTTTACGGACAATTGCATCAAATCTATTTAAGTGACCTTAAATTGAATACAACCTATTATTTTCAAGTCCAGGCCTTCACAGAAGCGGGAGACGGACCTCCCAGTGATATCATAAGCGCCCACAGTTCTAAAGAACATCCTGTGCCGAGACTTTTGGTTACTAAGAGTGATTCAATCCGAATGGCAGACATTGACTCTCACGAAGAAAAAATCTTGACTTCAAAAGCAATTATTCCGGTTTCGGTTACGTATATAAGTAAAGAGAATCTTATGTTTTGGGTGGAAGAGGACGGCATTCTTAAAAAGTCATATTTAAATGGTTCTAACATAACAATCATACATCAAATGCATTCTCCGGGCTCTGGACTAACCGTTGATTGGATCGGTCGACGACTTTATTGGTCTGAAACTGACATAAGTTCCCCAAAGAGTACGATTTGGTCCTATGATTTGAGTGATCCGTCCGCCAGACCAGTGCTCATCACTACAAAAAACAATGTGGTTATCGCTAATCTCGAAATCGATCCGTTCTCGAGTACACTGATCTGGACAGAGATGTTCAACAAAAACCAAGGGCAGATGAAGATGTGCAGCACTACTGCTATTCGAAGCGCTTCCAATGGAAGACTATTTTTCCAACAAAATAAACTCAAAGCAAAACGAGACGTAAATTCTGAAGTATGCAATTGTGCCGCACATCCCGTTATCGGTCACTCTCTGGCCATCGACCGCTCAAATTATGGTAAATCAGAATTGCTTTGGTTTGACGCCAAATATGACAGAATAATGGCCAGTGATATGTCTGGCTGTCACTGTAGGGTTTTAATAAACTCGACGTATGGCTTTCCTCCGACATCAATGTCTGTCGATAATGACTTCATCTATTGGTCGAACTATACCTTAGGAAATGTCTATAAAATTCGAAAAGTAATGATCAGTGAAGACGTAAAAACTGATTCTTTGTTATCTAAAAATATGAAGAACCTAATGAATGGTCACAATTCTGAAAACGAACCACTTTTAGTGTTGTCTGAAACTGCAAATGGAGTTTATGGTATTAAAGCTTTGAGCGATCACTTACAGCCATACCCTAACTTTGAATGTCTCGTTCCGATGGAATATCACGAAAGTGTCAGATTAGTGGACAATACGGCCAATAGTTTAACCATTTCTATTCAGGAAGTGAGGCGTCCTTTGGGCTGTTCGAAGACAGCTTTAGCTTCAGTTCTTTACACAGTTTTCTACGGAAAGGTCTTATCTGATGGCTATTACGAGTGTGGGTTAAGTCTTAGGGGCTGTAAAATTATAGAAACATTCAACGATACCATAACTATCTTTGGTTTGGAACCATTTACTAATTATACGATTCGCGTTGCCGTCAAAAATTATTATACTCTAAATACTTCAATAAACCTTCCTGGTCCTCCCGTCAACTTCGAAACGGCTGAGTCCAAACCTTCTCCACCCAGGAATGTGGTCGCAAAGGTTGAGACACCGCATAAAATTTTGGTGACCTGGGAACCTCCAGAAAAACCAAATGGAGACCCAATTCTTTATGAAATGCGATGGTATTCCTCAAAAGACCAGAATTGGCACAAAGCTATCTATACTAAGAAACCGAATACCACTCGATTTGGAGATAAATTTCTTATGCGATTGACTGAAGGCATAAAACCGGGGCTAACATATCATATAAATATTAGGGCCTATTCTAGTGATGGCATATATTATAGTGATAGTGAAATGGTTTCGGTCACCACTTATAATCTGCCCAATGAAATACATTTAGAAGAAAAGGGATCCCGTTTTCTCAAAGTCAGTTGGATTTCCCCACTTTCGGACACAAATCAGTCTGAAATCGGTCAGCACACCATTCAATACTCCAGATTTGGAAATCAGAGATGGATCGGACAAGAGTTCAATAGGACTCAACCCTCGACTAAATACTTATTTATGATTAAGAATTTGGTTCCAAACACTGATTACACTTTCAGACTATTACTAACTTATAGGACGACCACATCTTTGTTTGAATGGCCTGAGAGTGAAAAATATGTCTTCAAGACATTGGGTGACGCACCCGAAGCACCTGAAAAACCAAAAGTCATTGAAATAACTGGAGTGAGTCAACCCTTGTATAAGATTTACTGGAATAAAGTGTCGACAAATGGAGCTCAGAATATGTTATATAATCTGTGGTACAGAATATCGGATAAGTCTGAAGAAAATAATTCCAATTGGATTATGGCCTACAACTCAACTGAAAATTATTGGTTTATCGGCGGTTTGTCCACTGATAAAGACTACATTTTCCGAGTGGGTGCCATCAGTGAATTCGGTACTAGCAACTTTAGTGAAGACAGTGATGTCTTTGAATACCGACCCACTCAACAGTTGCCTCCCGTTGACGACGGATTATTGACTATTATTCTAACTTCGGTGGCCGTCATATTGGTTTTACTCACTTTTATCCTATACTTCACCCGTAAGTCACTTAAAGTCACTTAAAGTCAATTTAAAGTTATTTTGATTTAAACGTTTATTTCAATTCTGTTTCAAATTATTTATAAACAATTTTTCTTTTAGTCCGAAGACGTTATTTTGTGGATCAGAAGAAAAAGGCTTTGGATGACGACAGGAGTCACAGGAATTCCGATCTAGAATTAGTACCTTGGCCTGAATTGCCTTCACATCCCCACCAAATAAACACTCTCTACACAAATAAGTAATGCGTTCGACATTTATATTAATGAAAGCAAATGATTAATGGATTCTTTCAATTTGACAGTTGTTTCGATTGGGACAACGAACTGAAAGGCATTACCAAGATCAATAGAGAACAAATCACTGAAACACAATTCCTGGGCAGCGGAGCATTCGGTGAAGTCTTTGAAGGATATTGGCATCAAAAGGAAGGAAATGCCTCAAAGATTATTAAAGTGGCCATAAAAGTAAGACTCAAATGGGATCAAACTTTTATTAATTTTTCATTATTTATGAAAAAGACATTAAGAAAAGGCGCTTCTGATGAGGAAAAATCCAATTTCCTGAAAGAGGCCAAATTGATGGCTGACTTCAAACACCCACACATTCTTCAATTGCAGTGCATTTGTTTGGATCCGAATATGATTTCATTGATATTGGAATTAATGGAGGGAGGTGATCTACTCAAATATTTAAGAAACAATAGACCCCGGGCAACCATTCCGAGTCCTTTAACTATGGAAGACCTGATAAATATTTGCACAGATGTGGCCAAAGGCTGCAAATACTTAGAAGAGGTTCACTTCATTCATCGGGATTTGGCGGCCAGAAATTGTCTCGTCTCTGGCTTTGACCGAAAGACAAGAGTCGTCAAAATCGGAGACTTTGGGTTAGCCCGAGATATATATAAGAATGATTACTACAGAAAAGAAGGCGAAGGTTTATTACCTGTTCGATGGATGGCTCCCGAATCTCTAATGGATGGGGTCTTTACATCCCAGAGTGATGTAAGCATTAAAATAAATTTTACTAAATTTTATTCATTGAATTCAAACAAATTTTATTTCTAAAGGTTTGGTCATTCGGTGTATTACTCTATGAAGTGATGTCTTTGGGACAACAGCCATATCAGGCCCGAAACAACACAGAAGTTCTCAATTTTGTTAGAATTGGCGGAACATTAGACAGACCTCATAATTGTCCGGATGAGATGTAAGTCTCAAATCTAACAAAGAATTTGTTTTTTTAATCAAAACTTTAAATATAAGGTTTAAATTAATGGAAAAGTGTTGGATATACCAACGCGAAGGCAGACCCAACTTCGCTGAATGTTTAGAAATTTTGGAGGATATGAAGAAGAAAGTGTCGTCTTATCCCTCAGCCATAACTACAGTTCACAATCAGAACTATTTATTTAATCGTAAGTAATGTTATTAAATCATAATTTGGGAACAAAAGTGACGGCTCTTATCAAAAGCATGTCTTCTCTATTGTTTGGTGTCGTTTGTGAATCGGAGAGTAAAGCTTATTTTGCTATAAATATTCTGTGCTATTCCTAAGCAACTAATGGCTATAATTTCTTTTCAATAACTTTAATTTCCATTAATTTTCATTCGAACTCTTTCTCTGAATTTTGTTGTTTTATTTCCATTAAAGTATTTGCTTTTATACCTATTTTTTGTTTTTCCTTTTGTGTGCGCTTTAGGAGGATTTGATAACCCCGGATATAGTGAGGATGAGAGACAGGCAGGTAGTGATCATACGTTCAAAACTTTTTACTAACATTTTATTGTAATATTTTAAAAGCTTTAAAAAAAATTGTCTCAAAATTTATTGTTAAGAGTTTTCCAATAATTTTTTGTTTTGATTAATCGCTAATAAGTTTTCTATTGATTTAATAAATAGGAAACTCGACTCATAGTATAAAAAATAGCAACAATTCCTCTGCACAGAGTTTTTCGAGCAGTTCTACTTTGAAGCCATGTTATGAAAATTCAATAAATGGTCAGTTCAAATATATTCAATTGATTGGATCCAATAAAGAAGGTCTGACTGACGCCGATGGCTATCAAATACCAATCAGCAAATCTCCACTTCAGCAGTCATTGAGTTCTAATGACAGCAACAAATTATTGAATACAATGAACCAAATCGTTGTACTCAACAATTGTGTCGACGATAACACTTTAAGACCGGCGCCGACGGCATCCGTGCGCCGAAAACAGCAATTAATTGATTCAATAGGCAGTTGTTCTCCGCCGCCGACATATTCACAATTATTCAAAGCAACTGAAGTCGTGCTAAACAGTGATTTGAATTGTTGTGAACTGAGTCCCAGTGATATGTCGGACGGAATGACTGCTCAAACCAATAGCAGTCAACAAAGTCTTAGTTCAAGTCATGATAAAACCAAAAACTATCCCTCAATTCTAGTCAAAACAGACAATAAGAAATGTGAGTCCACTCCGCGTATGTCTAACTCCATATCACACTCTTCGCTGTCGTCGTCTCCCATTTCTTGTTCGACTTCGAGTTCGAGTTCGCCCATTATTGCGGCCGCACTTCTTAAAAGTCAGTCGCCGTTATCACAGATTTCTCAGCCGTCGAGACATATGATTGAAACAAAATATTGTTTTAATGGAAATCCGGTTCACTCTAAGAGTGTAACCAATTCATCTGTAGAGGAGTCTGAAGACACAGACTACGACACAGACTTTGACACTGAGACCATTGCAGCCAATGATTTGTTTTCTAACTTCAATTGTGATAATAATAATATTCAGAATCAAAGTATAAGATCGACGACAACCACTCCTATAACTCATTACTCGAATCCATTAATTAACGGCAAATTAAATGAACAAAACCAGAGTAAATACGCTCTAATCACTCGACTCGACCCTAAGTCGATATCGTTCCCTACAAACCAGAACTCATTCCATTACGACAATAACTCTTCCTGGTGTTAATCCTTTTTATAACACCTTTTCTCAACTATTGATCTGAAATCTACTAATATTTTTGAAATTTTGTCTTCAATTTATTATATAATATATTTGTAATGTTTTTGAATTTTAGAGTATTTTTTTAGAAATATATATACATTTATTCATAAATTTATAAATTTTTTTCATTAATTATATTCTGTAAAGCATTTAATTTTTACTGACTTTGCATTAAATGTATATAAAAAGATATTTTTTATCGAAAAAATTATTTAATTCTAATGTAAGGAAAAGTTTAATAAATTATTCATTAGTTTTTTCATTAACTAATAATAAATCATTGAATTAATTAAAGGAGTCATTGATTTAAATTTCGTAATATTTTAAAAATTCATAAAAAAAACTAGTTTTACATATACCTTGTATAAATTATGACTGCCAAGATTAGCGCTAATTTTAAAGTTGGTTATCCCTGTTTTAAAGAATAAAAAAAGTAATTTATTCAATACTATTTCACAAAATTCATTATCAGATTATATATAAATAAAAAAAAAGGTTTTCAATGCTTTTATATTATATTATATTAATTGAGAAACTGTTAGTACTGTTAGTAATATAGTTATAAAAACTTATTTTTAGTTAGAATTTGTTTTCAAATAAATTTAAATTTAGATTTAAATACATTAATCAAAATAAATGATATAAAACTACAAAATGAAAGAATATTTGATATTCCCAGAACCATCATTGACAAGGATATTTTCAGCAACACTTAATTTAAAATATAAATTTAAAATCAAATTAAAGACAATTTTGATGTCCATTCAATGTTTTCAATTAATAATTAGTTCATTACTTTTATTTATAAAATAAATGAATGAATTATTTACTTCTAAAAAGAGTAAGGGATTCAATGAATCAGTTATTTCTGCAACTCTATGTTAATGTAACATGGACAATTTGCAAATGGAAAGTTTGTAATAAATTAATGATGGAATACTAATTACTAATTAGTATGAAAGGTTCAACTGAAACATAGTCTAAAGTTTATACTTGCAAATTAAATTACTAAAATGTCAACATCACTGAAATCATTGAAAATAATTAAATGGCAATAAATATATGATTTAATTGATTTTTAGTTTAATTTTGACTTAAAAGAACTCTATATTCAAATAATTATATTTTTATTTTTTGTGTCACAAAAAGTTCAGTGAATTTGTTATTGGATTTCATAACTGATTTCAATGTAATTCTTGTAATGAAAGGGAAAATTGAGCCGAATATCTGCCATAAGAGAAATTCCTCGACAATAATAAGTGCCGGCGACTATACTAAAGATGTGGAATAATTGGTGTGAATTAAACCAAATGTCAAACAAACCGGGAAACCAAGTCTCAGGTATTTTGTAGATATATAAAAGTGCCCCGGTCATATTGAAAATGCCGAACATAAGGAGATAAAACATACTTTTGAATAGTAAGTGACCCACAAATGGCTCAGAATATTTTGCGTTATAACAAAAGTGAAGAAATGGTATCAGTGCTAAGAAATGCATAAAATATTAAATTTATTAAAATGAAAGTTATTTAAAGTTTACCGAATAATCCTTCGGTTATAAAACAAATGCCACGAAAATAGTAGTATTGAGGCTCTGAAAAGTGATCCAAAGCGGAGACAATGACTAACGATAAACAATATAAGAAATATATAGTTATATATAGTCTTTGAGGAATCGGTGAGTAATAAAAGCCATAATAGAGCCAAAGACTCATCGAAAACATCATAACAATAGATATTCCGAAGTAATCGAATCTTAAAAATGAAAATTATCTTCAGTTGAGATCAAATGACAATTTAATTAAGAGAGGAGTCAATACTTAGCAAATAATTTGTAAACCGAACGCGAATGACATCCAAATGTATGGAAAAGGGATGACATCAGAAAACAGTTAATACCAGCGATAAAGAGTCCGCTAAATAAAATTTTATCGGATGTCTTGTAATTATCATTTGAATTGCAGACCAATTTGTGGTACCAAAGAATAGCAATCATTAGAACACCGAATAAATGAGTGAATATATTTGCGGTTTCATTGTGTAACCAAAATAAACTTTTTATACAATATATAAAAGAGGATGTCTCTGGTCTATACCCTCTTCGTACAAATCTATTCCTTCGATAGGGCTCTACGTCTTTAAAGTCCAAAAGTTTTTTCATATATAAGTCAAAAGAAAGAATAGATTCGAAACATTTTTATTTATAAAATTCAAAGATTTATGTAAATGAATGGAGACTTAAATCCTTTTTTATGATTTGAATGCGAATCGGTTTATAAAAATCTATTAAGTTTTGAATGTCAAGGTTTGTGTCTCGAGACTATTTTATTGATTTCTTGAATGATTCCACTGAACCAATAAATTAAGTTTTGTTCAGTAATTCACTATTCATTCAATATATTATTAAACAAATAATAAGATCTCGTTATTATAAACAATTAAAATAAAATTCTATTTAAATAATTTTCAGTTAGAATTCAGATCAGATTTAAAAGTTTTTCGAATATTTCGGTTATATTTTCCCCAAAATTATTTTAAAAGTCAAAGAAAACCAAATTCTGGACCAAATGACAGGTATTTCTGACAAAGACATTGAGATTCCGGACAAAGAATCGGAAGTTATTCGGCGCTGCAATCATTGCGGTCGTTTCCTTAAGAGGAGTCAAAGAATCTGTCGCCGAAGAATCTGTTGTCAACGCAGAAGAAAGGCTCTTGAGTTATCGCAGAAGAAGGGCTCTTCAGTGGATCGCCGTCGAAGAAGTAGACGAAAAAAGAAATTTATATCTACTTATATGAAAAACAATGGAAAGCGATTCAAATGATGGCCATCAGATTCAATGACCACAACTGATCTTTTATTGAAAATATTCTTAAAATGACTTTTAATAAAAAGATTCTGTAAATAAAATATATTTCAAAGAAATTGTGTTTTAATTGAATGACAATTAAGTTAAAGACATTGATTTGACTTTAGATTAAATGATTAAAAAATAAGTGGTCTTTAAATAATTGAGTCTTTATTTTAATACCAATTTATTTAATGAATTTTCGGCACAAAATTCAAATAAATTAATGAAATATCGGAACCGTTTTATTAGTTAATTCAAACAATTTTAAGACAAAAGTGATTCCAAACCTTCTGTTAATTATAAATAACTTAATTTCCTTTTCACTGAATTTTATTTTGTAATCATTTATTAAATCTTTATTGGAAGTGATCAAGGTAATTGAATAATAAGTGTTGAATTGGTTGTCAAATAAATGATAATTAATTGTATTTATTAAATGATGACATTTAATGGCTTTAATTAAATAAGAAGTTTTGGGTTCCATTGGTTTCAATGAAAATTTATTGCGATTTCGTAATTCCCAAACCATTTGCCTTTTTTATGGCTTTCGATATAAAAGCGAAGAAATAAATAAATAAATAAATAAATATATGGTTTTTTGAGACCAAAAACTCATTTATAAAATTGAAAACCAAGAACTGATTCAATTGTTTTATTGTCTCTCAGGTATTGCAAGAAAAAAAATGAGCGAATCATTAAATGTGAAGAAATAGTTATTTGTTGTGAAATATAAATAATTTGCACATATTTTGGACGGTTTGGACACTCGTTTGCAATAAGAGTTGAGTTTATTAAATGACAATCGATGTCTTTAATGAACTAAAAGTTAATAAACAAAATAAACGCAAATTAATGTCTATTCAAACTTCGACTTCAGCCACTTCTTGATTGGTCTTATTTAATCTCTTTGACTGCTGTTCCAGAGATGTATATTCGCGTTTAGAGACCAAACCAGTTGTGAGATAAGTCCAGGAACTTCTTAAAAACTCTCTATTAATGTAAATGAGAGCCACGAGTAAACCACAAAGAATTAAGACAAGACTCGCCAGAATTGTATACGAAATTGTTATGTATTCTCTGAAGTCATCATTTTTAGTGGAGTCATAACACTCCAAGTCGTTGACACTGAGGTCATCAAAAAACTTGCCGGCGATGTCTATGGGACGGCCAGAAGAACAGCGGAATTTCTCCACTGAATCGACGCGAATCTCTTTTTCGGTTTTAGTCCAAAGAAAAAAATCAATTAAATTACAGTCACATCGATATGAGTTCACAGTTAAGTTAATTCGATAATTTGGAGGACCCGACTCTATAAACCCAAGGGATCTATTGCTCAAAGTTGTAATGAAATTATAGCTGACGTCCACTAAATTAAGAGCTTTAAGACAGGTCAGATTCAGTGCGAAATCAGTCATATAATTGTTTGATAAATGAAGTCTTTGTAGAGATGGTAACGAACAGAACATTTGTGGCGATGGAAATGAAGACCGAATTTGATTGTCGTCTAAATCGAGAACTTTTAGATTAGTTAAAGAGCTTTCATTAAAAGTAATCCATAAGTCATTCAAAAAGTCCAAATCGTGGATATTATTGTCAAAAGCATTCTTCAGTCGCAACACTTCTAAACTCTTAAAGTTAGAGAAAATGCGTGGGTGAAGGTTAGACTCATCCAACACAATCGAGTTGTCATTTAGGATGAGTTCTTTAACTGCCTTAACGTTATGGAAAGTTTTACCTCTAATGGATTGAATGTTATTGTTTGACAAATCAATTGTATGTAATTTGTCGTAATGTGCGTCCAGTCCTATGAAATTAGGCGGAAGGAAACTCAGATTATTGCCGGTGAATATCAGTACTTCTGTTTGTGGCGGCATTTGTGTCAACATATTAACATCAGTAAAGTTTGTGTTCGTACAGTTTGTTATATAAGATTCCCGTCCATCCTTTCCAAATGGACGTGAACTACAGTGACATTTACTTTTGAATGCCGCGGGACAGCCCGTATACCCTTGGCTTTGGGTATGTGATGGCTGAATAGATGACGAAAA
Organism: Galumnidae sp. Gr-Ori-00277; assembly: GCA_034700165.1. NCBI lineage: Eukaryota > Metazoa > Arthropoda > Arachnida > Sarcoptiformes > Galumnidae > Galumnidae sp. Gr-Ori-00277. The sequence goes on from JAQIXI010000468.1 coordinate 16,705, forward strand.
CATTAGGAATAACAAAATGTTAACACTTTTTACATGAATTTTTGGTTTACTAAACATTTTTATAAATAAAACCAAAACAAAGATTTTAATCGTAAAACAAATAAAATAATAAAAACTATTTATTATATATTTCGTTGTCTTTAATAAAATCCATTGAAATAAATAAATGGAATATAATTTATAAATGAAGAGAAAATCTAAAAATATTTGCGTTAAATGTTTAGTGCGATTGTCAGTCACTGAGAGAGAGATCCTTAGTTTTGGTTAAGTCTAAACTAGAAGTGCAACACAAGTGCTGTACAATTATTCTGCAGTAAATTGGGAGGGGTTTTCTCGTTCAGACTGGTTTTGCCTTCTCTGTCTCGCCCGAGTAGGTCCAGTCCATTGCCTGTGCAATTATATTTCTGTGAATTAGAAAATGCACTCACATATCGTTCCAAAGGACTGGCCCTCAGGTGCTCGCAGTCAAAGTACACATCATAGCATTGATATGCCAACAGTTGTGCCCTAATATGTAGTGAGAGTTTAGTTGTTTTTCGATAACAAAGATGTTATTTTCATATGTTATGCAGAGCACAACCAAATGGAGCGTTCATTGCATTCATAGTAGAGAATGAAATCGGAGAAAGTTTAAGGTCCGGTCCGGTCCCAAATTTTTAAACAGTTTTTGCATTACGCAATCTTACAGTTAATTTTACTCTTAATATAATTCTTAAAACCTTTTTAAAAGTATATATATTTCTCGGTTTCTGTTTATTAATTTTCAGCAAAAATTTTTCCCTAAAATATGTTAAGAAAATAATTTTTTCTTTTTAATTATAATCTGTTCTGAGATTCCATTTATTTATTATAAGGAATGGATAGACTTCACTGCGAAATATATTCAATATAAGTTATAAAAATATAAAAAGAAAACTCTTGTTCAAATAAATGTTCAAAGAAACGTTCTTGTTCAAAGAAATGTTCTTGTACAAATAAATGTTTGCCACTACCAATTCTATGTCTACATAAGAAGTGTTTGAAGTTATTTATAAACGAATTTATCCATAAAACGAAGACTTCCTCAATGTCTTCATATTAGGCTTTACGTAATCTAAAAGATTCTTTTGAAAAATAAGTAATTAAGTCTTTTAACGATCACTTCTTTGTGTTCCCAAATATAATTAATTCAAATATACAAACTTCTCTATTATTAAAAATGATCCTAGCTCATAGGTTTAGCTCAGGTCCGGTTTGAAACCGAGTTTTTTAAAAATTCAAGTCCGGTTTGGGTCCGATTTTATCCTCTAATTCAGAGAATGTTTTATTTCATGCATTGAGTACTGTTTCGGCACAAAAGGCTTAGAAATTTCTGATTAGTTTTTATGGCAGTCTTTAATTTCTTGTTTTTTTGCTTTAATCAAATTGTTTCTCAATTCAATTCAAAGTTATTTCATTTGTGATTTTCCTTTACATTAATGTTTCATTTGATTAGATTTTTTATATCAAAAAATATAAAATTGTTGTAAAACTCGATTTCAACGATTGTAAAGATTTTTGCTTTTTTTCAAATTTTCAAATCAAAAGTTTACTTTTTATTCCTTTGGTTTCAAATAAAAAAACAAAAACTAAAACAAAATCAAATTTCATGATTTTTTTTCAGAATTCGAATCATCTTAGAAAAGTAATAGGAACAAGGTGTTCCCTTTATATTGGTTTTGTTTGATTCTGTGAAATATAAGTAAGGCCTGATTGATTCCAAGATAATTCTATTGGAGAAAATAACAAAAAACATTGTTATCCTAACGAAACGAGAGGACAGGCAATAAGGGGTGACCTTCTCTACAATATATGGTCAACAAACTAAACTAAACTAGTTCTTTTCTTACTCAGTTATTTCGTTACAAATGAGTCAATCAATAAAATTTCTCACATTTTTTGTGTCGATTCTCAGAATTTAATATAAATTCAAAAATGATTCCAACAAAACATGAAATAAATAAGAAATTAATGAACCCTTACTTTCATTACTTATATTAAATAAAAGAAAAAAAAGAGTTGAGTCCAGATATGAGACGAATGTGACTATAATTTATGATTAAATGAGTCTTAACTGGAATTTATGATTAATAAGAGATTAATTAAGTTATTAGTTTGACTTTCTTGGATAAACTCTATGAATACATATAGACCTTGCTCATTTGATTTTGAACCATTAACTCAATAGTAATTTATATAAATTAATCACTTTTTAAAAGCATTCAAAGCATTGAAAATTGAAATAAAAATTTATAATTAAATTAAAATTATTTGAAAATTAGTTGTGATTATTGTGACCACAAAATGCAATTTAATATAATTAAATCATTTGTAAGAGTACTTTGTGGTCATTTTTTCAATATCTGAAGAACTTGTTCTCCAAAAATAAAGACATAACCAAAAAACTCGATATTATTATTTAGTATTAATTAAATAATTTTAATTGAAAGTGAAAAATAAAAACCAAAATTTGTTTAATTTATTTGTTTATTTAATCGACTTATTTATGAGTGTTTGACAATTAAGTAAACAATTAATCGCAGGAAATGATCCGAAATAATAAGTGCTTTGAATTGTGAAGACGTTTTTGGAAATTAAGTGTTAAGATTAAGTTAAGACCATTAAAGGACTTTAAAATTAATTGAGTCATAAATTTTTAACTGAAATAATAAAAATTAATAATTATATGAAGAATGACTTAAAGAATGAATTGTGTGAACACATTTTGGCAATTATTGTCAAAATGTGATTAAATGATGTCAAACTAACAATTAGTGATAACCAAGGTGCCTCTTTTCTTGACAAACAGTGATAACTTGCAACATAATCAGTCCAAGATAATCTTAACTCAATTGATGGTTAATTTTTTTTATAAAGAAATCAGTCAATATATGCACATTAAAACAACATGCTATTATTATCTGAAAGTGACACCTTGCCATTCGCTATTATTGTGAAAAGTGAAGCTAACACTAAAAGTAAGATGAATATTGTTGTTTTATGATCATGCATATTTTTTATGCGAAGGCGTTACGCAAATAAATGACTTTAACAGAGTTATAAAAGTATCGAATATTTGGAAATTTGATATTTTGTTTTATTTTGATAAAAATAATTACCTTTACTTCACATTAAACACATTTAGTTTGGGGTTTAATTAAGTATTACATACATTCGGACCCTTAATAAGACATTTTTCTTCCCAAATCTGCTCTAATATTTAAGAGAATATTTTAGAACCTAACTATGATTTTGTCTCAATTTTATAATTATTAAAAGATATAAATTGTTTTATAAAAAAATTTAATTTATTAAACAATAAATATATGGAACGAAAAGAGTCAATAAAGGCTCCGACTGTATATTGATTGTGCTTGTTTATACGCTTGTATGTATTCTAATAATGTTGAAATACAAACTAACAAGATTTCAAATTTCATTACTTCAATGAATTATATAATTTTTACGGCAAATGAATCTCATAATTAAAATGGAATTCAATATAAGCCTAAAATTAGAGACCTTTAAAAAGGCCAGAATATTGAGAGACCAGTGATTGCGTAACATATTTTCTATTATATAACTATTTGTCTTATGTTTCCCAACAAGAATAGTGATGATTGTATTTATTTATACCTATTATTAGACTAATATTCTTTTATTCCTGAAATGTGTTTATTGAACCAAATTGAATCTCCAAATCAACACAAATGTTATATTAAACGACATTTTTATCAGAATTTTTGTTAGAATTAATGTTTTGATATCCTTCTAATATTTTAGCTATTAAGTTTTCTAGATGCTTCTTTAAAAAATTCTCTTCTGGTTGACCAAGTTAAATATGTGACTTTTAATTCTTAATATTTATGAATTACTAACAAATTTTTAAAAAACTTTTAATGTTTTATATTTTAAAAGACTTTTAAATGTTTTATATTTTAAAAGACTTTTAAATGTTTTATATTTTAAAAGACTTTTAAATGTTTTATATTTTAAAAAACTTTTTAATGTTTTATATTTTAAAAGACTTTTGAATTAAACTTGGACATATCATAGTAGTTTAAGCTCGGATTTTAACCAAACAAATTTTGAACAATATTTTGAAAAGTGATTTACATTATTTTGTATGACAATTAAGGTAAATGATCTAGACAAAATAGTCTATATCTTAGACAAAGGTTAGATAAATATTTTGATAAAAATTAACACTTTATTGTGTTTTCATTACGATCTGACCTTATCTTCACAATTATTGAATGGCTTTAGAATAAATTTCCTATTCTTTATGTTTTCTATTGTGAAATAACTTTTTATTATTTCAAGGTTTTAACGAAACTTTGAAAATCGGTTTAAATTAGGAAAAAAAATGTGAATTTGAAATGCTTTAAGAAATTCAATTTGAAAACTAAAGGATTTCTTCACACTTTCATTCTTACTATAAGTTAGAGACAAATCATTTTTTTTCTCAGAATAGCACTGAATTTCATATTTTATGAAACAAAGTTAAGATAGATTTCATGTTTTTAAACAATTGTCTATTTCTATATAAATCAAATAACTCATAGAAATAGACAATTGTTTAAAAAACATGAAATCTATCTTAACTTTATTTGAAGCCTATTTCCTGTTTTATTGATATTTATTGAATTGCCCAGTTCAGTTATTTTCTAAAATGGGGTATAAAAATAAGAACTAACAGAAGAATACAAACCAAAACAATAATTGTTTAAATTTATTATTTGAAAATTTAATTTAAAATTTTGTTTTATATTTTAATTCAATTCTTTAGTCTCTTATAGAAAATGTTTTGTTTTATTTAATTTAATAATTTGTCTAAATTTTGAGTTATTACTACTGAAGCCAATAACAAAACTTTATATTATAAAATTTGCAAGGTATTTAACTACTCTTAAAGGAGGATTCTGTGTAACCCTTTCTGCTAAACTTTCTATTAACTTGCAAAAGTAATGAGATTTCCTTTCATATAAATTGTTTGCTGAAATGCACAAAATAGTTTATTCAATGGTGAAACTTCTTATTGTATTTATTGTATTATCAATGTTTAGGTTAGCCATCATTTATAGTAAAACACGTTTTGTACTTAATTTGTAACCATTTCTAAGAATTTCTTAAAGAATAATATATTTGTGTAATTGTTTTCTTTTTCTCATTTGATGTCACCGTTGACTACTAAATCTTGGATATCACATATCCTTATATTTGATAAGACATAAGCCTCTACTAAATGTCATGAATTGAAATTGTTTTCCCGGAATAATTTGCAAGAAGTAAAATATCTGTACATTAGCTAAAAGTGTGAACTAATTATTAGTGGAATTAAGTGTTGAGCACTCGGTTTGAGTTGAATAATGAATTGAGTTATGGCTCAAAAATCTTAGGATAAAATAATTTATTTTTCGGACGTTTTGATAATGGAATCTAAATAATGAAAACGACATCAAAATTAATGACAAAATATTAATCATATTTCGCAAAACCCGCGAGACTTCTGACAAATGCTTCGAATAGTAAACAGAATTCAGTGATGGAAATATAATTGACATTCTTTTGCCTTTTCTATCAAAAGGTTTCGGACAAATTCTAAATCATTTGAGCAAATATTATGAAATCGCTTCTAAACTGAAAAACCATCAAGCTTATTTATTATTCTAAAGAGATATTCAAAGTCTTTACAATCCATTAAATATGTTTTGCTTTTTAGAAAAAAATTTCAATAAAATGCAAAGAAATAGTGTCCTGAATTATGAATAAGTTTCATATAACATTCCCTTGCTCATTTGATTCATTCGAATATTTCTGATACAAAATAAGAATACTTTTTAAGCTTAGAAGTAGTGCGTCAAAAAAAGCCTACGTAAACACCCGCATGTGAATTTTACTCACTCCTAAACAAACTTAAACAGTTTATTAAATTAATTAATTTAATTCACTATTATTTGTTTGATTAGCAAATATTATTAATTAATAATAAATGACCTTTGACCTTTTAATGACCATAAATACAATTTTGGCAAATAGTAATATTGTCACAAATGTCACTCATTTTACATAACTTTATATTTGTTTACAAAATTTGTTTGACATGACCTCAATAATGACGTTTTAAAGTTAATTAGTGGGCAATAATTAATTTTTTTTACTAATTATTAGAGTTTAATAAATTCTAGTAAAAGTCAAAAAAGGTTAAAAGTCTAATATTTACAGATTTCATAAAATTAAATAGTTTATTATTGTAGGTGTGAATAAAACTCACGTGCAGTACTTCTAAGAAGTACTGCCTTCCTAGGGGTACTCGCATACCAAAATGAGCTTGGTCTCTTTAGAAAGCTTAGAATGTTTAGAATTGATTGGTAAAATCATTTTCTGCCAATGGCCATCTGTTCCCGTGAAATTCGGCTAGGCAAAATTAGGATTTATAGCCTAAAAGAAA
>JAQIXI010000469.1:0-23156 GCA_034700165.1 Galumnidae sp. Gr-Ori-00277
TCTCTCTCTCTCTCTCTCTCTCTCTCTCTCTCTCTCTCTCTCTCTCTCTCTCTCTCTCTCTCTCTCGCACTCTCTCTGCCTCTCTCGCACTCACTCACTGAGTCATTGCAATATTTTTCTTATAAATGCTATGATATAAATGCGAGGCTTAACACAAACACTGATATCTTTCGGAATAAGAAATAAGAATTGAGACAAAGTTTGGTTCATTTGTGAAGCGTTTGAGTCTTTAAGAAGAAGACCGCAATCGGACCAACGCTGCAATAAATGCGTTTTGTTTGTGGTTTCTCTGTATTTGAAAAGAAAACTGATTTCTACTGTTTTCTTAGTCTGTGTGAACGCATCGATGATCAGAGATAAAGACTTTGTGGTTACTATTCATTAGAGAACGTTTCCTCTGAGAGGATATATGCATCAGGAGATGCACTGTTCGCCACCAAAACAATTGGATGATTACAGAGTACTCAACATTGCCAACAGTGACAGAGCTCTGGGGCTGCGGAGGAAATCTTGATAATACCGGTTATAAACACTTGACCTCTGCATACCCTTAGTCTCCAATCATTTATTGGTTTATGATTTTCATCAGTTATACAGCATTTCCACAAACAAAACGGCAAATAATATAAAACAATTGCATTGAATAAGAGTCGGGTCACGTTCTCTCTTATCTGACTATAATCTGCATTCATGTCTTCGTCATTTCAAGACAAATATTGACGTTTGTCTGTACTGTATATGCCTTTCCTCGTCTTCCTCTCTACTGAAGCCTAATTTCAGTCAAACAGAGACATAATTTATAACTATCTCTGAGTTTATATATTCCTCAGCGGAACAATAGATCACATGAATGGTGAATACATATCAAGAGTAGTGGCTTTTGTGGTACTGCTCTTCGATGCAATGCAAGCCTTTTTCGTGTCGTACCCGGAATTCATGCATATTTGATATAACACTTCATTTTTAGTGTTTGGCAGAAGTATAATAAGGTTTGGCTTTTGTTTCGCCAATAAATCGCATCTTTCGTAAGACATAACTGACTTAATGTGAATGTCGTCGAGAGTGCAGTCAATGTTATGTGTGTTGAGAGCACCTGCTTTACGGTCTATACATTTATTTTATATTTACGAGAGATAGTCAGCTCTCATTGCGTCTCCCTCTGGCACTCATAAACAGTGGCACAGAATAAGAGTGAACAGTGAAGAGTTGCCTTAATTAAGGAAAAGCGTACAATTAGACAATCCTATTGTCTCGTCTTGTCGTGGGTTATATCTGTTGTAGAACAGTGCTGTGCCAATAGTATGCCATTATGACTTAGCCATTGTCAGCCAACATATTCTGAGCTCACGTCAGATTCGTTTTATTGATCTCTTGGTTGCCTAAGTAGTCCCAAAGCAAGCATTAAGCGGCCCTTTCCTCCCTTTCCTCCTGTTGACCTCCTAATTAGACTCTCTCTTCTTTTTTTTCCCTTTGCATTACTGGACGACAACTGACTTTCACTCTATTCGCTGCAATCTTTGCCTTCCCTTCCCTTAACAACAATTCGCTTTCTATCAGATGTGAAACACTTAACAATATTTTATAAAAACAACTTTTAGTGTTTTTCACATTTTTTGCTTTACTTTAATCGGTTATCAATAATTCATCCCAAAAGAGAGGAAACGCTGAGAGTAATATACACACCATTGGAAAAGACTAATAGAGAACTCAATTGAGACCAATTGGGAGCGACTGCTATAAAATTAGAGCATAGACTGGATTAACGCCAAAATAAGGGATACATTATTTGGACGGCATATTTGTTGTGTCATTTAAACACATCTCAGACTCAATCAAATGAAAAAGTGATCCAAACTTTCATAAAATCCACAATAAATTGAGAGAATGAATGTAAGCGCAACTCATTTCTAGACAGCATTTAAAGCACAAACTTTTCTCAAAGTGTTTCAGTCGTTTAATTATCAAAACAAAGTTAAGTCTTTTAAAGAGAATTTTAAAACTTACCCACTGATGACTCGTCCGCATCCAAACACAGCACCGAATCGGTCGTCAAAAATGTCAAAATAGATAAAACCGAAAGAAATTGACTCAACATTTGATGACAAACACAAAGCAAATAACAATTTGTCAAAAAAAGAGAACAAATTTGTAGAGAAAAAAATAACAAAAATTAGTTTAATTATTAAGAGTTTGACTCATTTGTGACTAATAGTGAGAAATATATGCACTGAAAACATAACGATCAGAGACAACAGTGCTCTGCATATGTTATAAATAAGGCTAAGAAAGAGAAAAGTCTCTTATGATAACCGAATTGTGTTTTTCTCAATCATAGAACTGTTGGCTTCAGTCAAACACAAATCTCTTGAGTGAATCCACAGAATCTGAAGACCTTATTTCAGTTTAGCGCACATTCATAAGCACTGGTATGGCATCGACAGCGAGAGAGCACATCTAACACACGCACAGCACGTATGACAGGGCATGTGCGGCACTTAATGCTACCGAAAGGCCCAAAATTGTGTAAATGATATTTAGCTGAGATTACGCCCGGGGCTGAATCACAAGTAATCATAAGTTTCCGGTCAGAATACATATGACTTAAGACAAACGAACTCTTATATACTCTTATATTCTGTTCTAAACAACGAACTGAACCGCAATTAAGTCTGAGAGCACTGTCACTGAACTGAATGAAGGGCTACTCCACTCCACTCCACAATACTTGAAAGTAACGTCTTTTAAGAGAATAATAAGGGGTTTGTTTAAGGCTGAAGCGGGGACTACACTCCTGGGGGCAGACACCTAACCTACGACTTTGCATAACAAAAAATGAGTGATGTTTTGCCAACTGTATCCAATGAACAGCCAATAGCAGACTGTGTCTAACTTGGGCTATGGTGTGCGTCCAACATCTGGTTCATCTCGATTTAGAATCAATGCAATGGCATTGAGAGAGAGCACAGTCATCATCACCACTAACTCATCATTTCTTGCGAATCCGCTCTCACTCAATATCATGAGCTCATAATCAACTCATTTAGTTTTGACAACACGAGAGTCGCCCCAAAAGTCAAGTATTCGTTAAATGAAACGCGTATTAGAGCTACACATCACTACTGAACACTACTGAACACGAGGAGAGACATCACTGCTCTGAGAATTGGCTCATATATTGAACAAAAGTTGTGATCTACTTTTAGTCGTGTGCCCTATGCCTATCCTCTAGTGTTTATTATTAGTTAACGCGTTTGTGAGCTATTGTTCACAAAAGTGAAAATATGAACTAAATGTTAGTCCAGAGTTAACCAAAAAAAAGTCATTTCTATCGATATTTTCTGGTTTTGGTCAGAAAACGACGTGGAGTACAACGACTGTTATTTCAGTGAACTTCTGAAACGATAATAATGTCGATAATAAAGACTTTTTCAGTTGAGTTATTGATTCTGGTCTACTGCTTGGCTTTGTTCAGAGGTAAGGGTTAGCCAATATTGCAAATAATGGCATACTATCTGATTCACTGTTGACATACAGTCGGTTCTGTCGGTTCTGTCGTTCTCATAATGTTATGCACTTTTGCTTTGGTTTGGTCTCAATTATAACTACTCAGTCAGTATTGGTGTCCAACACTCTGACTGTTCAGTGCTTTCGATTGCTTTTCGCTGTCTTTGCGTTTTCGCGTCATTTAATTGCATCGCAACCAAAGTTGGCCCGAATTAGTCTCTGTTTCCTCCGAATGCATGACTCACTTGAGAAGTCTTCACACTGTGTGCGACTAACTGTGAATATGGTTACTATTTTAATGGTACGGAGACTGCCATTGACTCACACACTATGACTTTACTATTTATACTTTGGTTTATGTCTTAAGACATAACGATTTACAGTTAACTGAATTCACACTCATATGAGACATAATAACATAAAATAAGAACATTTTGTCTCTCGAGTAATGCCTTTACCAACAAATATATATATAAAGTAAAAAATACTAAAACTCTTGAGTTGACTCTCAATCAGGAAATTGTTATCCCTTTTATTGAAATATATTTCAACTCAATTGGATTGGAATGCATTGCAAACAGTTTTCACTGATATTCTCAAATAAAAAAATAAGTTTCACTAATGAAATGCTTTTCCTCTTTTTATGAGAAACTATTGCTATTCTGTGCCAAATGTTAAGCGAAAGCCTTCAAAACGGGTCCCTAATTATGGTCAGCACTGTTTGGCGCTTCATTGGCGCTACGCTTCGGGCGAATCATTAAATTAGTTTTACTGTCGATAACCACCTGTTGTCGGAATACACTCTTCTCTCGATTGTATTCTTCTCTATCGACTCAATTGAAAAATACGTCAATTTTTCTCTTTTCATAAACTTTTAAACTCTATTTTCAGATATTATTGTGGAATGCGTTCAAATAACTCATATCAGTCCCGTCCAGTTTGTTGAGAGCGGTTCTCCTGTTAGTGTCATTCTTGACTGTCAGTTCGAAATGGATGAGAGCGACACAATTGTTATACTCAAGTGGTAAATGGCTTTACTTTCATTATTCGTTAATAAAAGGAATTTGACTGAAATTATCTCTGATTTGAGTTATCTCTGACTTTCACTGACAACAGGTATCGAAACGGCGATAAAAATGCTGTCTATGAATGGATTGTACGCAAAGATATCAGAAGATATTCGGATAAAATGGAGCCCTTTGTAGACAAGAATTACTCAGTCGATGATAAATTGACGCGATTTCGAGCCATTCGTCTGATAAGCCCTCCGATCACTTTGAGTGGAGAATATGAATGCAGTGTTCATTCACTGGACAGTCACGACACTAAGACCACTGAACTTATAGTTTACGGTATAAAATGATAAATAATTGTTCTCTAAATTACGAATTTATGCAAATCATAGTTAAAAATGTCGAGTCATTAAAATTTAGTGAACAGAATATGAGATATAATAAAATTTTAAACGACTGTCTGAGTCGTGAGTCGTGAGACCATAAATCCTAAGAATATTTGTTGAAATGACAAAAGTATTTACATTTCAAACCACAAATTCTTTGAAATATTGATTTTATTAAAGAACACAAAAAAATAAATATAAAAAAAAAGAGAAAAAGTTTAGATCAGATAAAAGAATTTCTTATGAATAGTGACAGTTCTGAACAGTTTTCGAGTGAAAAATCCCAACAAATAATTCGCCATTTTTTTAATTAAATGAATGGAACTCTTCTTTCTCTCAAAGGATCAAATCTTTTCCCGAAATATAGAAAATTATTTCGTAAACTAAACACAGATTTTAAGAATTTATTCTTTTTATAGATTTTCGATAAATTATTTTTCTAAAACTGTCATCGATTATAATGATTGAGATTAGAGTCGGTCACACCATTCCCAGGGGTGAACTACAGTGTAAACAAAGAGTGTATCAAAAATTCAGACTTCTTTTTAAAAAATTAAATTGAGCAAGTTATTTGTTTAGTTTAGACTCGGAGCTAGTTTTTCATTAGGGTTATTGTTTAAATTGATCATGCTTATTTAAAGTTTGATTATCTAAAGGATAAACTTTTTTATTGATTGTTTAAACATTTGTTTGTTGCACCAGAAAAGGCCAAATCGTTTACAATGAGTGCATTAGAGGCTGACAACGGAGTGAACATCACATGTTTGGGGAGTGGAGTCAATCCGGAGCCTAAATTATCTCTGTTTCGAATAACACAATCGAATGATTCAAATAATAATATAAATGCAATCGAAGTAAAAGACAAAACAACGACAGCAGTCACTCGTCAACAATCGGGTCAATACAATGTTCAGCTGACGGCACATATCTATGAGGACTCTTATTCAGGGATTGATGTCACCGATCATTACGAGTGCAGACTTTTTATTGAAAAAACTGATTATATGGAGACTAAGAATTTGGCGATACAGTCAGGTACTACTCCACTAACCTTTAATAACATAACGATCAGAATATGCAAAGACTGACAGAATTCAGTCAATCGGTAAACGATAGCAAACGAATTCTTATGAATTTATATGAGAGTCAAGAATATCGAAACTCATGCATGACTTTCGATCGAAATTCTCCACTCATGACAGACAGACTGCAATATTTGCAGATACCAATGAAGGGTCGACTGTGCAAATACTGTGGCTTTCGCCTTAAACTGATCTCTCTCTCTCTCTCTCTCTCTCTCTCTCTCTCTCTCTCTCTCTCTCTCTCTCTCTCTCTCTCCTCACTCCTCCCTCTCTCTCTCTCCTCACTCCTCACTCTCTTAATTCATTCCCTCCTAAGGCTTAGCAAAGAATGACTTTTTTTTGCAATTTTATCGTTAGTCTTATCGGCAATTTTCGATTCTATGGCGGAAATATGAATTCCAGCTCTGATTCAACACTAAAGTTGAAGAGGAGATCACCAACAGATCAGTGTTTGGCGACTCATTTCTAGTATTGGGTCGACTGTTTGGCCTCAGATTTTATTATTACTATTATTATAGAGAAATGTATATAACTTTATATAACTTAATATAAGAAATGCTATATATTTGACGAATGTCTGCCTAAATGTATATAATATGAGAGTAGAGATGAGTCAGTTATTGGAATGGATCTCCACATCTGATATAATACAAGTTTTATACTAAATTAAAGTATTCTGCAATTCCTCTAAACATATGAAAGCAAAATGATATGATAGAGGAATCAAAATGAGTTTGAATGCCATTCCTCTATAATAAGAACAATACAACAGTCAAGAGATCAGACCATTTGCTTTACGCCCACAAATCATATTCGTCTCGTTTAGAGTGAAAGGCATATAATTTTAAATACAATTTATATAATGTCTGTCTCTCATGAATTGATCGGCGGATGAGTCGATCGTCTCATTAGTGAACGAAAAAAACATTCATTTGTCGACTGAAACTTTGTTTGTCATTCGAATCATTCGAAGACATAAACTTTGGGCTCAAAATCGGCTCAAAAACTATTTTCATGAGATTAGAACTTGTTTTGTATACAACAGTCATCGCAAGACTACTGTTTCTGTTACTCTGTTTCTATTATTGAAAGCTTTTCTATTTGTTTAAGACTTATTTGTAAGCGATTCGCGAAAAGCCAGAACTCTGTTAAGCATTAGGCGTGAGAAAAGACCAGTCAATACATAAAAGTGTGGCGGATGTGAGGCACAGATATGCACTCTTTTACCGGCTATCGCACTGGAAGGATGTTTCTATGCAATGTGTGTTCAGATGTGGAGAGAGAGAGAGAGAGAGAGAGAGAGAGAGAGAGAGAGAGAGAGAGAGAGAATGATGTGATGTATATACAGTGAGGGAACAGTTGTGCACAACTCTATTCACCAAAAAAACAGAACGAATACAAATAAAAATAGTGTACGAACTGAACATTAAGTCATAGAATTGATTCACATATTTATACTTCTGTGCCATATATTTAGACATTAGTTTTGAAACTGTTTGCAAGCGATGGTCGTTGTGATGGTAGTAGTGGTGCAGTGCTCACAACATTTGCATTCGTAGGAGAAGTTCATCGATGCATCGCTCCGTTTTGCTTCGCTTAGCGTTTTGAAAGTCACACAACAATAGCTTCCACTCAAAACACTTTATATTTTTGGACTCTTTGCAGACCCGTCACAGAAAGTGAATGAAAACCCAAAGAAATATTTCTGAGAAAACTTCTGTTAAACTTTTACTCTACTTCTGAAGAGTACTTTCAAAGTTTATGTCTTATGTTTACATAATTGTCGGCAAAATATTTTCTTTTATTTACCTCCAAAATAGTGAATATCGATATAAATAGAGAAATGAGTAAAAGCTCTCAAAAATAATGAGAAATATTTGGAGTGTAAGAAGTATTTCCTTTTATTTTTATTTATTCTTTCACTTCTGGAGTGGAATAAAAAAGAATTTTATTTATGAAAATATTTTGTCATAAATTCCGAAATATTAAACATTATTTTCGAGACTTTTGTGTCTGAATGAGGAAAATGTGAGCACAGAATACACAATTGATATATGAAATGATCAAATACTAAGAACATTGAATTTGATGTGTAATAGGTTGGCACACAAGACCGCGTTCTTACAATTCGTCCGACAAATGTAAGTCCATTTAATCTAACGTTGGATTTAATACACATTTAGTTAACATAACATTTCTATTGAGTTAATAATTCAAAGTAATGTCTAAATCCCATTCTTGTGTTCCCAACGATTCTCATCAAACCATTATTATTACTGTTTTTATTGAAATTCTTTAGTCTTTATATTGTGTTTCATTCACTCATTCACTATAATAAAGTTTATGGTATACTCTGTTAAGAATTTCAGCTCAAACTCACTCTTTTCTAATAACATTCTCTTCTAAGAAATTCCTCGACTAATTGAATAAATTGATTTGAATGTCACTTAAATTAATAAAATTCTTTCAAACAATACTTCTATTCTAACATCACTTCTCTCTATTCTCTTCAAAATATATTAATTGAGTTAAAAGTGAATATAAATATAGAAATAGAATAATATTTATGATTCTGTCCTAACGTTTTAATAAAATGAGTTTTTCTTTTTTGATTGTCATATAGTTCTTGGATCGACAGCAATGGTATTCATGTTTCTCCCTCTTCTGGCAGTCATCAACATTATCACCGTTTATATCATATAAGAGAAGAGTCGGCGAACATTAGATTAACAAAAATTAATGTGTTTTTATGCATAAAATGTTAGAGCAATGCATTTGCAGTGCCTTTTGTTGTGAGACAGTTATGATCACAACCAACAAATGTCTCACAACTGATGACAACATTTCCAACAGAAACTCCTGCGGTGTATAAAAGTGTGCCATTTTCTAAGCCAAAGATTACAATTGTTTTGATTCTAGTCTTTTGTACAGAAATATATAACAAAACCTTTTTTTAATAAAACGAAACAAAACTATTGGTTGCCGTAAAGGCTTCGGTGATCATCATTTAGAAAATATATAAGAGTTCATACGATTGTATAACAGCTATAAATTCAAGTTATTTATAAAATAAAATATCTAAAGAGATAGAAATCAGTTCCTTTTCTTTTATGTCTATTCTATGAAAAAAATAACTTTTCTATTGTGTTATCTGTCGGTTATGGCGTGCAAAGAGTGTCTCCTAATCATTACGTGATTCGAATCGCCAAATGTACACTTTTGTCTTATTTTTCTTTTTCCAAGGTAAGTTGACCTCTCTTTCAATCGTTTCTCTCTTTCTCTCTCATCTTTTTTCCTGACCTGTGCTCTCCCTCGCCGTCACTCTCCCTCTCCCTCTCCTTTTTCTTTAATGCTATATACCCTAAACGAATACGTGCTGTGAATAGACTGCGATTATATTCGGTCTCATATATACGGCGCTAAAGATATTTCCTCTCATTATTCATTAAATGAGAATTTCAGCACAACATAAGAGAGACCCTACTATTGCCAGTTATACAACAATCCAATGCTAAAGAAAAGAGAACCAGAAAGAGAAAGAGTGGGAAGAACTTGAGTCGACCCCCAGTTAATAGAATACAGTAGTTATTCGGGTAATAGAAGACTAACATCAGAAGTCATACAAAATAAATGAATGGACTCTTCTTTAGTTGACTACATTTCCAACACAAAACTTATTACCTGAGTGTTGGGCGCGGCGTAAATATGTTGAGCATCACAACTAATATAATGTCACTTTGAAAGGAAAATAATTCATTATTTCGATATTTCGGATGTGACTGACTATTGTTATCTTAGACAATAGATAGGGCCAACCCCTTATGAAGAGCGGTGCTGAGGGCGCCCGACTCTAACATTAGATTACAGTTGATATGATTTTGCGATCATAAGAACAAAATAAAAGTTATTAAAAAGCAATAAAATTGTTTTTCCTGTTATAGCGATCGGCGGAAAAATATACGCAATTCGAGGGATCGGTATTACTGTCCCCAAAGAAGTTATCTTCAAAGGAAACGCAACTTTTTATTGTAATTATAATATCGAATCGGATCGACTCTATTCACTCAAGTGGTATAAGAGGATCAATGAAAGAGATATAGAATTCTTCAGTTATAGTAATATTCTGTATTCTATTGTTTCCTTTTCTCTCCTTTACGTCAATGCCTTCCATTCTTTCTGTCTTTTGAATGAATATTTTTTTCGATAAAATATTTTCATTAAATTTCTTTTTCTGAGAGCATTAAAGTAATTCTTTTTTAAATATTATATTAAAGAAAATACGAAATCAATTTCAAACTCAGCAGTCCTTTAGATTTGGGCTCAGAATTAGATTTAAAAGTGTATTACTATTCGATAAAATATATTCTAATATTTTGATTAATAGAAGTCTAAAGTATATTATTTATGTCAGTTGTGGTGAATAGAAGGACCAAACAAATGATATTTGAGTCAAAACAAAAATCAATAAATTATATGAGACTATAAACAGAATTTTAGGCCGTAAACAGAGGCCATATAATGAGCCATATATTCAGACGTGGCATCAAATGAGATCTACTCCACCCAATTCACCGACAAATTCAATTGAGTCTAGCAATGTATTCACTATTCTTAGCTCACGACTACAGTATGGTTTCAATTGAATTATTAACAAAAGCAGAAGCCCTTTGTTATCGAATGATAGGTCACCGGAAACTTATAATCAAAAACGGATTTTTATATAAAATCTAAATCTAATAATACTTCAGAGAATTTGAATATATTTTGTATTCAATTATTGTAATGAATATATTATTTGAATTCAAATATCAATATTTATTCTAATCATTCAAATAAAAGCCTAAAATCCGGTGAATGAATGCTTTGGTAGACAACAGACTCAGACTATGACTCAGTCTATTCGAGCAATTAATGAAATCACTGAAAATGCAAACGAATTTTTTAATGCAAGTTAAGAGTCAGATAACAAACCATTGAATGTGGAATCTCTCGATAAAAGTTCAGAGCAAAAGACAGCTCTAATATTAACAGTATTAATAGTTAAGTTTCAAACACTAATTAGGGCTTAAGATTAACACAAAACAGCTGATAAGAGTTCATGAATTTTAAATTAGTAAAAGGACTAAGTTATTTCAAATTGTTTTACTTAATTGGGCTGAAAAAGCGATTTTACAGATAATTTTAATTAAGGCTTTAAACTGAAGAACATTTGCGCAAAACTTTGTCCCAAACTTTTGTTATTAATGTACAGCGAGTTAGGGCTTAAGTGACTCATTTGTCAAAAATATACGATTGAATGCATGTCTTTCCACCAAAAAATGCTTTTACTGTTGACTGGAGTTAAACGAAAAATAAGATCAAATGAATTGATTCGATAGTCTCGAGTCCGAATCAGACCATACATCATGGCTTTGGACCACCAAACTTCGCACCTGGAGTTCATTTGGATCAACAGAAAAGCTCCAAAACTGGAGATGTCTTATATCTCTATGACATAGACTTGACATCTGAGGGATATTATAGATGTGAGGTCAGCGCTGATTACCCCTTTCAGACCATCAAAATGGACAGTTATATGACAGTAATCGGCAAGTCTTCAATTCTTTCCATCATTTGATCCTTTCATTTGTTTTGTTCATAAAATATATTTCAATTGAATAACAGCTAAGAATTAATGACTTTCAGTTCCGCCGACAAAACCGCCAATAATTAAGGGCTACAAAACATTCTATAGCGTAGGAGAAGTCATACAGTGTTTTTGTTATCCATCCTATTCTAAGCCGCCCTCAACTATCAAATGGTTTATCAATGAAGAAGAAGTACCCGATTCTTATATAATCAAAGTTAACGACACCGATTCCGGCATAAGTTTCACACTCGACGACAGTCATCTCATATCAGGTAGACTTAGTCTACGATGCGCCTCATTTATCGACACAAGTCTCGAATTGCAAGGTTATTGTCACACTTTTTGTCACACTTAACCATTAATTGAATATAATTTTCACTTTTATTTTAAAGTAAAAAAAGGGATCAAATTTCGACTAAAATTCAAATTAAAAACATTTTGTATTTCATGAAAATAGAGAGCAGTAAAGAAGCGTTAATTAATGGAAGCAATGAATTTTTGGGTCCTTTAATAATTGGCCTCAAACAAAATTATGAAATAGGTCAATTCGTTGACGTTAACTGCACTTTGCCTAGAGTGATTGATGCAAATATTAAGCCCCGACTCCAATGGTTTGTTAATAATGAAAAGGTAGGCATAAATGCCATAAAAAATAATATTTGAGTTTAACGTAAAATAAGGCGAAAAATATGTAATAAAAAGTTTTGATTCATTTCATATCGCAATCTATAGCCAAATGCAAAGTTTGTGAAACGATATTCCATTAAAAACACAATAGGACTGAGATTTCGGATAATGCAATGCCATCTCGACAACAATAGCAGCCTTTTTATCAAATGTATGGCAACAAAACTCCAGATTCCTTATAATCCCAGCGCTCCGCAGTCTCTTAAGATGAGTAACAGAAATAATGATTGCATTTCTGTCATAATTAATGCAAATCACTTACATTTATATCTAATTTCTTTGTATCTCTCGATGTATACTCTAATTGAAATAATTTAATTATAAAATTTATACTCCATTTAAGACTCGAATAATTATGTTTTGTTCAAAAATATATCATTTATTTTATCCTCTGTTTTGATAACAGAAAATAAGGCAACCATTGATCATAAGTTTATGTTTTTGTTTGATTGTACTTAAATTATTAATTTTAATATTAAATTAATGTCTCATTTAATTGTTATAATTATTGCAATTGACATTAATCGAGGAAAAAATTGAGACGACATTAATTAGTCATAAGAATGTTAAGAATCGGCTGAAAAGAGAGCAATAAAAGTGAATTCAATATAAAATGAATTTCGTTTTGAGAAAAATTTTATTTGGAAAATGCAATTGATTTGTGAGGAAAGGAAGAGCACAAATGATGTGTCGCTGATCTCTTCCTGCAATATAAGAAAGAGGCAATAGAGGCATATATGGAGGCATACAATGCTTATAATCAGTGAACCATTATTTAAGTGAGGCTCACATTCGCTCAATCTTTTATTGAACGACAAAATTTCTTCTCATTCTCTCATATATATAAAGATTCAGTCTTTCAGTCAGTCTGAGAGTGAAAGATGTCGTTATATTGTAATACATTTTTCAGACAATTTGAATAATTTGCACATTTTTTCCAACTTTTTCTTATACTTATATTTGTTTCAAATCAGGAATTTTTTCAAATATTCAAAATGAGAAATATGTCGAAGAATTCCAAATAAGATTTAGAGAGACTTTCATTCAGAGTATAATAAAAGCAGAAAAAAATGTTTTATTTATTTAGAATCAAAAGATTTTAATAATTTCATTCGTATTCAGAATTGTTGTTAAAAATGATGAATGATTTATGACTGGAATTATGACAACACGAAAGTGGCGTCAAATTTCATCAACAGATAAATAATGTTCAGAACCTGTCGTTCCATTGGATCGAAAGTAAGTAAAGATAATACAGAAATAATAAATTGGAATTTTGTACTGAATTCTACTAAATATGGCTCAAACTCTCAGATAATTCGAGATCAGAACCAACTGAATCACTCTATCCTAAGACTTGTATTGCTATTAAACACAGAATAACACTGACCTGAATATAGACTAGAGATCATTAATTAGGCTAGATCACTAGGAATTGGCCATGATCGATTTTGACAATCAAAGCTATTCTCCAATCCATGTAATCGGAGCATAAATAACAAGATTAAAGTGATTACTGTTCTAACCATAAACGCCAACAACGAATGCATTACATGTTTTCACAGAATAAGAAATTCAAAGTTTTCTCTAAAATTGTTTCACAAACGAGTGAACAGAATATTGAACAGAAAAAAAATTCAACGAATTTAGAGAATTGTATTTAATTTTATTTTATTTTATTTTATTCTGTGTTTTGATCTACTGAACCATAAGTCGACTTCCGATACGAACCGATCGACTTTCACACAAAAATTGTGAAAAAGATTCTCATGTTTTAAAACCAGTGGTAATGGGAATATAAGACCGGAAATTATGTGCTTTTTTGCTAACCTTCCGTTTTTTGCTCACAAATAACTAAACTTCAAATATAGAGACAAAAATCTAAAGTAAGTTATAGTATATATGTGTTGGAAATGAAATTCAGTTAATATTAATCAATAAAAAGAAAAAGATTTGCATTTTCTCTAAATTGAAAGCTATGTTCGGATCGTATGGTTATAACCGGAGGGCATTTGAATAAAATTTTCTTCTCTTTTCAAAGACATGTAATGAAGCGTTCAATGAATTTCTTAAAACTGATGTCTTTTAATATATTCGTGAATTTCTTTCAATTTTTATTCGCAATTCTTGTGTGACATTAATAGTGAACACAAATAATTGGTTCAATGAAAAAAAGAAATGAACTCTCCGTTGAAATTACAAGAGAAGAATACTTTGGAATTTATATGATGTTTGGTATCGTTGAAACTGTTTGCCTAATGAACGCCAGAGTTAATAGTCATCACTCATTATATGAGAAAACAAAGACAATCAGATTATGTCAATGAAAAGCATTTTATTCAGAAAATTATACGTTTATTTGCATTATATTTTGTGAACTGAATATTATGTTGAGTGAGAGCTCTCCAAAATACCATTAGAAGAATGACAGCCTAAGAATGACTACTGTTTGACTCCGAGTGAAAAATTTTTGAGCTCCGGTTATACCGCATAAACTTCAGTTCAGAGATCAGACATCAATCAATAATTGCGTTGGGATTCAGAGGAGTGACACATATATTCATTTGTTAATAAAACAGTTGAGAAGAGTTTTTTCATTCGTTCAATACTTTAACAATAAATCAAAACAAAGTTTTTTTTTATCAAAACATAAATAGAAAAATAAATTTTATTCATTTCATTATTAATTAAAATTCTTGTATTAAATAATTTCTGATATAATAACTGTCTTTTGAATTATTATAATTATTAATGATTTGGTGAAATGAAATGCAAACAAATAAAAAATGATTGATAGCATTGAATGAATTACAGTTTAAACATTAGAAAAATGTTATTTTATGGGAAGAAAGTTAATTAAATTTAATACTAAGAATATATAATTTACTGAAGAATATTATTTGAAGCGCTTTAAAGTCAATTGAAAACTTTCTACAGAATATATTAAGAATTAGAAGACCTGTGCTCTGTTGCCATTATTTATAGAATGGGATGCAATGGACGGATAGATAACAAACAATTGAAAGTTGATTAACGATTTTCAATCAAATTAATGGAAGGGCTCTTGAAATTCATCCAAATATTGGGTTCCGATCATACGATTAAAATATGAAACCAATCAAATTGAGGCCCTTTTTACACATTATTCATGAGAATTATATTATTCATTTCAATATGAATATGAATAAGAATCTGAAAATGAATATCAAAGTGAATATGAAAGTGAGTATGATCAATTTATTATTCATTTCTATTGAATATATATACTAAAAATTGATGATAAATTGCCTAATGATAGCATTTTGAATATTTTAAATGCTCTTTGAAACAGACAATTGATTAGAGAGAGAGTTAGAGTGGAGAGAGAGAGAGAGAGAGAGAGAGAGAGAGAGAGAGAGAGAGAGAGAGAGAGAGAGACCACCCTTTGGTCGTCGGTAAAAGAGGGCTGATATAAGGTTAAGAGTAATTATACGATGAAAGAAATTCATAATTTTGTCTCAACAGTGGAAACGCAGACAAATTAAATTCAGAGGAAGTAATTGATTGTTAATTCAGTAATCGATGAATGGTTTGAGAGTTAGATATAACGACTCAGAGAAGTAATAATAATAATAATTTACTGAATTATTATTTTGAAGAAATATATATAATTATAATTTGAAACGAATTATTATTTACCAAAAAATAATATTTCAATGTAAATCAATAAACGAGTAACTTTTATGGCGTTTCAGCCCATAATTTGAATTTACAAATATTAATATTATACTTTTCACTCAACTAAACAGCCTTTTAAAGGACCGGATGGCGAAGATTTCACTTAACTATAATAATAGTAATAATAAGCCATAAATATAAGCATTTTATGGTTAATAAAGTGATGAGACTATGATTTATATTATATTATATTTGAAGTAAAACTTAGTTATTGAGAAAATTTGGTCAAAATTGCACATAAAATATCCGAAAGCCTTTCCCTAAAATTCAATTATCAAATGTTGAGTCAAACAAATAAAACATTTGACTTTTGTTTCCTGAGGTAAACCACATAAAAGTCAATCCATATTTAAAGTAAAGAAAAACTAACTCATGATTATATCAGAGCCTATTCTCAACGCACTTATCGATCATTTGCTTTACTTTTAATGAATATATTCGATCATAAAAACGCCAAAAATTATGTCAGATTAGAGCCAAACATTTAATAAAAACTGTATAATATATAGCTATAAAAGACCAAGATATTGATAAGAACGTCAAAGAAAATAAATCAATATTTGAGCCATTGATAAGATCTCTGAAATTGAATATAAATAAAATTGATATGAAATTTATCTGAATTTGTTTGAACGCTCTGAACATATCTAAAAAGCATCCATTTATTTATCAAATGATTTCAAATAAATATCACAATTTTAAACATCAGTTTATTTTAGTGAATATATAATCTATCAAATATTTAGTGATACTTATATTTGTCTATAAATTAAATTTTTGTAACAAAAATATTGTTATTAAGTAACAAAAGGGATACAAATTATATTAAATTTATTCTAATTTAATAGAAATAGAAAATGAAATTTTTGATAAATACTGTGAAAATGTTTTCAAACTTTTGTCACAAATAATAATTGTTTGGCGAATGAGTGATGCGATTCTTTGCGAATATAATTAAAATAATCTGAATTTTGTGAATATAAGGCGAAGGCATAATAAATAGGGTTCACATTCTTTAGACTAAGTTCTTCATTGAGACTATAGTTTAGATTTTAATCAAAAGCTTTTATTTAATTAATTCAAATTAAGTTATGCGAAGCTTTCATTCTATTATTCGGTGATTTGTGAAGTCTGTGTGACTGCAAGCAATGAAAAACTCATTTTTATGACACTTTTAATGATCCGGTTCTAAATAATATCGTTTCCGTCCTATCAAAGAGCGCCTCCTCTCATATCATTAATGTTAAGCCAATTCTTTAACAATAATTAATAATGACTTTTCGCCAAATCTATTCAATGGCCTAAACCTGTTGTTTGAGTCCAAATGTCTGGACTTCAAAATTGAAAATAATTTGAAATTCAGTTCTTTTCTTAGCAAACATTTCCACTGAAATGTAGTCAAAGGAAAAAATCGTGTAATTATTAAACAAAATTCAATACAAAAAACAATTTTCAGTTAAGAAAAGGATTCGTTTTGAAAATATATCGAACTTTTATTCAAAAATATTCTCTATTTTTAAGAAAATGGACTTATATTTAGGTGAATACAAATCAAAAGCACTGAAATAAAATGTTTTGCGACTAATGGAACGGAATATTAATTTTAGATTTGATTCAATCAATTGAATTTCTAATACCACTCCATATGGAAAATGTGTTTTGCATCAAAAAACTAGAATTAGCATCATCATCATCATAATCTTGATCAATTTCAATTCTCTACAAAAAAAATATTAACATATTTTACCCAATTTTTAAAAAATACACTTAAAGTTTGAGTACATATAGATTGAAGTTTAACTAAAATAAAGATATATACGATTGTAAGCAGTTGTGGACCAAAACAATGCCATTACATAACTAATACCAGTTATACTAATAATTTGTTTATGAAAGTCAATAATTCAGAACAGAATAACTCAGTTGTTATTATAGTAAAGTAATTCTAATCAAGTAATGCAAGTCTTCACTACTTATAACGTAAGTGAAGATTATTTGTTGCAAAGCTCTCCAATTACTGGCGATGGAATTATTCTGTGTTCAGAACATTCTCTCAAACATTTTATGAGTGTTTCCCCAATCACTCCATTTATAAGGAATCAAATGTTTTAACAATAAAATGTTTTAATAACAAAATATTTTATTAGGGAATAGTCTAACACTCAAACCAAGAGTTTTAAGAGAACTATATTTTAATCAATTTTAATATCAAAAGAGAATTTAAAAATAAATTTTAAGAAAATATATGAATACTTCATAAAATGAACCTGAAGTTACTCTCATATATCAAAGAATTTTTGTGAAAACAAACAAAAAATTTCTGTTTTAAAAGTTTTGAAAATTTAATTGAAACTGAAATCGATTTTTGCAAAAATTTAATTTTTATCACGAAATTCATAATACAATGAGTTTGAAAAATTATATGGTAATATTAGCATGCTCATCTTAATGCACAGTTCAAGAACTAAATACAAACAGAATCTTAGAGTTGTATATATATTAATCATATAAATTAGTGAAAACATTAGTAATGACTTTAAATAAACATAATATTAATTAAAATAAATAAAATTTTTATAAACAAAGTCTTAATTGTAATTAAAGTATACTTTAATGACTCGATTATAGGTTTACTTAAAATATTGTTAAATACTTACAATTGCTTACAATTAAATTAATTGAAGAAAACCATCAAAAGATTTAAATGTTATTAAATCATATTTAATATTAAGCAAATCGTTAGTAAATGTGAGCTAATTATATAAAATAGTTGTCATTAGATTAAATGACAGATGACTAGTAGTAAACGGCTTACGATTATTTATAATTACATTTTAAAAGTTCAAACATTTGAACCGTTTTGTATAAAAAGAAATGCATTTATTTCTAATACTATTTTTAATAATAAAAAAAATTTGTAGTAAAAGACTTTTGAATTCATATGCATTGAGTCGTATATATCAGTGGAACCTAAGAATTGCTCAGTTTTTGTGATTCGCTGAACATTATCTCAATTTTCATTCATAGCTTTTGGATTTCGATTCTAATGAAGACCTAAACTAATGACTCATTACTAATGAGTCGAACATTATCTGCAAAACATTCAAAAAAGTTCTTCATTTCTGGGAAATGGAATTTCAAAAAAATAATATTCAAAGACTCAAAAAGAATCGATACTTTCTCTGCTGATTACGAAAAAAACATTTCATTTTCCATTCATTTGATTATTCAGTTTATGAGACGTGAAGAGCAAATCCAAAACAATTCCTAACTTTAAATAAGCAAAAAAGTATATAAAGAGTCAAAATCTAAATAATTAATTATTAGAAGAAAAAAAAATATATTCAAATAAAAAAAAGCTTTTGAGGGCTTGAATTTGAACTACAAAACAATAATATTATGCTTTTGTTGTAAACAATCACTGGTTTTTTTTTGACTCACTTGTGATAAGCAAATGAAAAATTTATGAGAAATGCATTATTACTGAAGTTATTGTTCTATAAAACGAAATAATATTTGAGTATTTGTTTGAAAGTGAAAACATTAAGTATTGAGTTATACCATGTTTTGGTCAATATTTAAACATTTGACTCAAAGAATGCATACAATTTCAGTCAATACAATCACAGAAAAAGGAATGTCTTATAAATATTGATATTAAAATCGAAATTCGAGCAAAAAATCTATATTTTGTTAAAACAATTGTTTTTGGTTGAGTTTATGACTAAAACTATGACTTATCTGAGTTGTGGTTTTCACTCTTCTCCTCCATGAGGTGACAAATCATCACAACTTTGAGCTGCACTACTGACCGGTTGGCTCGACTGACAGCGCAATTGTTCCTGCATTATATGTAACTGTTCTTGCATTCGACGGATCTATAATTAGATTGAAATGACAGACAATTTAGTCTAAACCCAAATGAAGAATCGATTAGTCAAACCTCGTCTTGTTTTATACGCAAGAGTTCATCAGTCGTTATATTCGGATCACTCCTTAAAAACAAATAAAATTAATGTAAGATTTACCCTAAAATCTCGATTATAAGTCGATCTCGTGTATAAGTCGCAGGTCATTTATTGACAAAAATTGCAATAATTTTGTTGTATAAGTCGCATTTTTCATATAATTTGCACCTCATGTATAAGTCGCAGGTCTATATTTCTAACCTAGATCACTTTTTTTGTTGTATAAGGCGCGACTTATAACCGAGATTTTAGGGTAATCAAAATATTGTTTTGCAGTTAAGACATACTCCTGTTGTTGACTTAATTTTGCTAAATGTTGTGCTCTATAATTTTCATAGAGCACATCACTCGTTGCATCCTTCAAGTCTTGCATATGGAGACTAATAAAAAATTTAAAATTTAATGGATATAAACAAATAATTGATTAATAAAACCTAAGAAAAGTCCTCAATTTAACGAAATCGCTATACTTTTCGTCTTGAATATCGACCACTCCTTCAAATTTAAATTATTAATACAAAAACAAAATAATAAAACGAATACCCCATTGATATTCACGTCCTCTAATTCTTCTTCCGTTGTGTTCAAGAGTTTGAGTGCTTCCAATTATAGCAAACGGAATACTTTCCTAAAACATTAATTAAAAAATTAAAAATAATTTATTAATGAGTAAAACCTTAATTTCCTGATCTTTGCGTCTGAACTGTTCGTCTTCATCGCTATCGCATTCAGGGATTCGGAAAATATTAATTCCGTATTCATCGAACTCTCGTAAAATCTTTTGAGACAATAAAATGATGTCATTATTAATTAAAAGCTTATATTAGTTTTAATAATTGCCTTTTTCTTCAACTGATGCATTTCGTTGGGGGTCAGGGCATCCGATTTAGCTATAATTGGGACGATATTCATCTTCGTATGCAATCTTTTCATATATTGAATGTCGAGTTGAGATAATCTGTAAATTATTTTATTTAAAAAATATTGAAATAATGTTAAGTCATATGAAGACAATACCCGCGACCAAAAGGAGAGATGAAATACAGACAACAGTGCACTCTATTATCGGTTATATTCTTTCTGTTGAGTCCGGATTCGTCTTTGAAGTATTGGTCGAATTGTTGGTCGATATAATTCTCGACCGCTTGAAAGCTGTCGTTGCAATTAAGGGAATCTCCATATCCAGGAGTGTCCACAATAGTGACCCGCAATTTGATACCCTTTTCGATGATATCCAACTGTTTCTTATCGATAGAAACGGTTCGCTCCAGAAGTTTGTCGACATTTGGAATTTTACGGTCTTTGTAGAGATCGGCCAAAAAGAGACAATTGACAAGAGTTGACTTCCCTAAACCCGACTCCCCTTCAAATATAACACTATTAAATCAAAGGCTAATTCCTACCGAAGACATACCGACGACCATAATTGTGAAATCAAAGCCTTTTTTAGCTGACTTTCTGTGGAAGTGATCGGGAAGTGTTGCGAATCCGATCTCTCCCTTTATTTTACATAAATTTATATTTTCTTAAACAACAAAAAGTGTCAATACTTACAATGACTGGCATTTTGTTCACAAATTGTGAATAAAATCAAAACAAATGAGTCAATAAAAGCGATTGATATTAAAATTTGTATTTAAGTGAAAAAAGTGATCCTTTGTTTGTTGACAATTGAAGGGATGACTAATCTTTCATTTTTTACTCTATTTTGCTCTTTAAATCTCTCAATATTGCAATTTTAATGCAGGTTTGGGGCCGCACCACTATAATGTTATTGGCAAAACATGTATTGTAAATAAAGGGATCAATAAGTCTGGAGACTGAGTTGAGATTCAATGCATGACTACATTCAGACAATAATTGGTTGAACACTAGGGAATGAGTCCATCACTTTTTAGTAGTGATAATCACTTTAAGATTTAATCCAATTCTTTTTGGGTTAATCTTTTCTAAATATAATTTAATGAACTTAAAGATGAGTTAAAATATGAATGGGTTTATATTAAATTTTTTATTTGATTCTTGGAATTGAATGTACGATAATCTGATGATCAGATTCTAATATTTGAATTATTAAATGAAGAATCAATTATTTGTGGAAATCTCTTCAAATGAGTGACTTTTCACTAAAAATCCTATCCTTTTGTTTATTTTTGATATTTTTTTCATTTCTGTGTTTGTGGTGTTTCGCCAGAAAATGGACTAAAGATTCATATTCTTCACACATTGAGAGCCATTTGAGGCCAAGTAGTGATACTAAAGGCTATGAATATGGGGCTTACCTTGCTACAATGTACCATAGCGATCTCAACACTCATCTTAATACAAATAATATCTTAAGTTATGGAAGCGGTGCTGCCATTTGGGGTGCAACTGATTTTGGGGTCGATGGATGTGTGGGTGGAGGCGATGGTGGGGGAGATGGCGGAGGAGATGGTGGGGCCGACTGTGGAGCCGATGCCGTCTGTATTATCGGCGATATCGGCGTCTTTTAATCCATTCAAAAAAGTGTTCAAATATTTTCCGATTCGACGATATTTAAGAGTTTATTAATTTATAAATAAAGAGTTTATGAAAAAAATGTCCAAAAAATATATAAATTAAATCTCTTTTTGAATATTTATTTGAATTTTAAAGTATTTTATTTTTGAGTGAAATTTAAATTTGAATTCCGTTTGTATTAATATTTGAAACTATTTTTCAAATAAAATTAAGAAAACATTTTAATCAATCCTTTCTCTAAATGATCTCATTTTATGAGAATATTCTGTGCGTCAGAGTCTGTGCTTAATATTCTGTATTCTATTTGATGTTTGTAAACATTCCGTTCAATCCTTTTTGGGATCAAATTTTCATATAAATCAAATATGATCTAATTTGGATGAAAATGATCTTGTTCACTATAAAACAAGTCTTTTAAAACTGAGTCTACAATTGGTTTAGAATTGGAATAAAATGTCTAACAATTGATTTGAAGTAATTTTGAGGTAATTTTGATGTAATTATTTTCAATGATTTCTAATAATCCTTAGCTTTTAGTAATTGATTGCCATTTAAATTAAATTGTAACCCAATTCACAATTAAATAAAACAATACAATTCTATTATATATTTAAAATATATAAAATTGTGAAACAAATATATTTGTTTTCGAGAGCCAACTGCTCTCT
>JAQIXI010000470.1:0-23133 GCA_034700165.1 Galumnidae sp. Gr-Ori-00277
TGGCAACTAATCCACATTTGGACACAAAAATAAAAACCAAATGTAATAAAAACTGCATAAAATTAATTCCAGTTTTGGCAACTCATACAAACTGTAATAAAAAAGCATTGTTTATACTATTAAATGTTTATACACTCAACTGCCATTTTTATGAACTTAGTCGTTCAAACCATTTAGTTCATAAAAATGGTCAAGTTCATAAAAACAGAAGTTCATTATAATTATGTAAGGGGTTAGGAAATTTTAGACTAAGTTCATAAAAATGGTCAAGTTCATAAAAATAAACGTTCACAGAAATGGCAGTTGAGTGTAATTTAACCCAATAATGCAAAAACAAATTACTAAAACTTCTTTAAATAATTCAAAACAAACTATAATAACTGATTTTTTTAATTATTGTATTACTATTATCCAGGGATGGCAAATGACTTCGATTTCCAGGGGGGGTATTTGGCAAAATACCCCACCCTGGGGCTAAAAACCTCGACAGACCTAGTGCTTGTCCATAGACGTAATGTTAAAGGTTTCAAAATCCCAGGGGGGGGTATTTTGCCGATTTTTCGTTCCAGGGGGGGGTATACGGGTAATACCCCCCCCTATTTGCCATCCCTGATAAATGTTAAGAATAGGCGGAAAACGTTTTGCATTTGATATCAAACGTTAATTTAAATGACAAAAAGCTATTTTATGTTAATCATATATATAAATGACATGGTTTATTGCAAGCTTATTAATCATCGAATTTAATAAAAGAATAAAAGCTGAGAATTTGTCAGAACCTTTTCTACGAATAAAGAGAAAGTTATTTCTCCGCAAATAAATTATACGTCGAATAATAAGATCTAAATAAGAGTTTTTGATATTTTAGATATTATTAGTATTACTGCGAATATATTTAATAATATAATACTTCGTTTTATATAATATTCTTATAATAAATATAAAAGCCCTCACAAAAGGGAAGGCATACATTTCTTGAGGGGAGTGGAGAGGAACTAAGAGTAACCTTTGGGCCAAATGTGACTTTCATATCGAGTTATTATAATTTCTCTAATATGTGAGCAAATGTTGTATTACTCACATGTTTTACATCGATATCAATGACGATAAATAACAAAATCATGAATTCTTTTGAAGAGAAGAAAATTTTAAAACCAAAATAAGAAGAAAACTATTAGAATATTAAATGAAATACAAAAATAAGAGACTCAACACAAAAATTGAACAGAAATTGCTTTAAGATATTTCTTATATTAATTAGTAAAATATTTTTCGGTTCAAATTAAAAGCATAAATAAGAAACTTTCAATTTGATATAAGTTTAGCACGATAGTTTTTCTAATTAAAATGCTTATAATAAATAACTCTTAAATAGTTACTCTTTTTTTGAGACAAACTCTTTAAGACAGGGAACAACTGATCCCATAGTATAATGAATAATATAATTAAAACTATTACTCATTACTAAAATTGTTTATTCGCCAAAATTTACGCTCAAAATTAATTTAATACGAGTCTCAAAACATCCAATGATTGTGTGGGTCTTCCCTTTTCAGAATCACCACTAGTTTAAACACTATCTATCCGTTAAAACTCCATTTATTTAAAGAATATATGGTTAACGCTTTTTATCTATTTCTGATCGCGAGAATTGTGGCCATAAAGAGATGATAAGAAAAGATAATTAAAACACAAAAACATTAAGCAAATAAGGAGAGACTGGCTAACTGTCACAGACCGGCACCAGTTCTTAAACATAGACTCAGTTTGTGTCGTCCATAACTAAATCCGTAACCAAAGAGATGAGGAACTCAAAAGAGAAAAGAGAACCGAAATGTGTGAACGAATTGCTTTTATAAGAATAACATTCAATTAAAATGTAATTAAAAGTGTAAACTAATTGAATGCTTCAAATAATAACTCATAGAATGTATTCCGTTTTGGCCGCAAACCATTTAATCAAATATATTGTAATTCATCTAAATTTCAGAATTCATTTACATTTTTCAAGCAATTAGTCATTTATTTGAATAAAATTGAACTCTAAAAGAGTTCTTTTCGTTATGAATATTAATGGATGACTTAAATATAGGAAAAGGGTTTCGGAATAAACAGTTTCTTTATATTACTTTCTTTTTTTATTTATTATATAATGATTTTAATAATAAGTTTCAATGAAAAGGTATAATAAAAACTGTATTAATTCATTTGACCTCCAAATGATAGGTTTGCATATAAGTTAAGAAATTAAGAGAACTGTTGTCTTTTGGTTGCCTTAAAGGTGAGTGACTTTCATTAATTAATCAAAATGTATAAAAAAACATCAAATGATTTGCGAACACAAACTAAACACTACTGAATATTGAAAGAGAAAAACTCTATCGATTCAAAACGAAGGGCTAAAGAGTCAAAAGACACTACAATTGACTCTCTTTACAGGTTTTTCTATTCAAAAGTCGCCTTAAAAAAGAGGCTCCTCTTCTCATTCAAAGTATAGACCGAATGAAGAAAAAAAGTGGAAGAGTGAACACCTCTCAGATAAGATTGTATTGTTATAAATAATATAAGTAATTACATATAATTTACTGATTTATTCGACGACCCATTATATGCTTAATCATAATGTGTTAGAGACGACATCAAAGCTCAGCGACCCTTTACTTTCACTTCTGATCCAAAATATATTTAAGGTAAAAAACACAACTTTTTTAATAGTTGTCCAACAGATAGAGTCGGGAAAAATTTAAGAACGAATGAATTGAAAGAAAACTTTTTGGTTTGAGGTTCAATGGTTTCAATGGTTTCACTTTGTTTTTTCCATACCTTTTCCATACCTTTTCCAATAAAATTTCACTTCAATTCTGAGCCTTTTTTTAGATAAAATACACAACAAAATGAGCGCAACACAGGATTAACACTTTCTTCTTTACCCAACATATCAATAGATTCATTAATGAATCGGAACAAAAAGGAAATGTACCTTGACAATACTTTGACAATCCCTTGATAATATATTGACAGCCTTTCAATTTTAAATAAAAAAATATTTGGAAACATAACATTTACATTCATTAAATTAGCAATACTTTAAAGATACCTGTAATTTGAGCAAGATATGCTAATATGTGAAAGATATTCGAGAATTTTTATCACAAAATTATGTTTATCAAAGTTCAAATTATTGGACAAAAGTCACAAGGTTAAATATTTAAAAAGTTATCATGTATAATTGAAAAAAAGTTGAAGTTTAAGTTCATTTAAGGAAATTATCGACAAAAGACTCGTTTATTCAAATTCAAAGCTATTCTATAGACTATTATAAGTTATAACTCATATAAGGTTTTATAGTATTAGAAAACTATTAATAAAAGTTAAGGTTTTTCTACTGTGAAATCAAAAAGCATTAACTTTTTTGTTGTTTTGATTCCTGAAAATAAAGTGAAGAAATCGGTGTTCAATAGGAAGTATTTACCATTAAATAGCTATCAATTAAATGATTGTTTGTTTGTGAAAAGAAATATATTTTATGGAAAAACCCTTTTGCATACCTCTAAAGAAAGCCCTAATGTGTGAGACTTTTCTTAATTTTAAATCACTATATTTAGAACCCAAAGTCTGAAGTCTGAACTCAATTAGAAATTTTTATTGAATGTGAAAAAAGTGGAATTAAATTAAACAAATGTTAATTTAATGAATAGTTTGTGAGTGAAATATGTTGTTAAACATAAAGGAAAAAGTTAGACAACATAACCACTACTGACCAGAGCTGTAAAATTATCAGAAAAAGTCATTTTTCAAAAATTCTAAATAAAAGAATAATTTCTATTTTAGAAATTATTTTTAATGGATTTTTAATTACTGTTTACTAATTAATTAATAAGTTATTAATAATAACTAATTAAAGGCTTATTTAAAAATGTTGTGAATATTTGAGTTTTACTGTAAACGTCTGTAAATCATTGAACGATGAAATTATAGAAAATTCATTTGAATTCAATTTTGCGATTGTCTTCGATCACAATTTCTTTTAGACAACTTATAATTAGTTTTGAGGATAATATCTGTCTTTCGGTTGAGGCTATGGTATGGTAATAGTGGGGCCATAATAAGCCAAATGTATAATTTTCTCTACTTTTAATTGAAAAATAATTATTATTTGGTTATAAACCACTCAAAGCATTTTATTTTCAATAAGTATTTAGATTTTTGTGAAAAAAGTGGTTTAGCTCTCATTTGGCCGAAACTCATCTCAAATTTAACGTATTTTTTCGGTAAAATGAAAGTTCTTAAAAGATTTTGAAATTGAAATTAAATTCTTATTATTAATAATATTTTTAAATCTCTTATATATTAAATTCAATTTAGAAATACTTAATTTAATCCCCGATTAAAAAATTTTATTGAATTTTTATTCCAAATGAAAGTATAAATGATTTTTCAAATGGGATTAGTTATTATAATTATTGAAATAATAGCAAACTTAACATTTTTTTTCTAAATTAGATATAATCTGCTTAAAGGGAAATACCTTTTTTTTCAGGAAAAGAGATTCGGACAAATAAGTGATACATTTGGAAACACTTTAATTCTATTAAACCTTTCATAAAAATAGTGATAAATCATCATTACTTAAGGATTACCAATAATTATCGTTAAATACTATAAACGGAACATTAGTTTATTTCGTTTCAATTATCATAATTAAGGAATAATAATAATAACAACACTTTTCTCTCTCCGAAAGTAAAAAAATTTGATTTCTATTTGAAAGTAATTTTTGCTGTAAAGCAATAACAGATAAATTTGATGATAAAATCAATGGGAAAACAAATTTCATAACTATTTTGGAATGTCTTCTGAAATGAGAGCTAAAAATAGAGGTTTTGATAGAGTGTTACACAAAATACTGACAGAAATCAGTGAAAAAGATAAAGAAAAAATAAAAGACACTAATCCTTAGTTATGGTTATAATACGATTTTTATTTAAAAAATTACAGACAAATATTTTTCGCGTTTTTAAGTCCAGACTTGAGTTCAGATAAGGAAAAAAAATTGTTTATAAAAATTTATGAAAAGAGAAGAACAAAATTTTTCACTCATTTTTCATAACAACTTTTGAGAAAAGAATCTGAAAAAAGTTAATTCCAAAAAAAATGTAACAATTATTTGAAAAGCGGTGTACACAAGACTGGGAGCTCTGACTACTAAGTACTGGCACTGCACCTAAACATCACATTTAAGATCAACGGTGCGCTCATCAATGCAACGGTTAAGGTATTCATAACATCGCTATCATATTATTTAGCGCTACTATTATTTAATAACAACAAAATTATTTTATTCTTCGCCATAGAATTCAACTAAACTTTCAAAAAATAAAATTTAATAAACTATGAAAAAAAATCAGGAACTAATCTTTAAATTTGAAATACATCCAAGGATAATATGATTATAACACAATGAAATATAATTAACAACTTTTATGGCTCTTATATTTTCATAATTTTATTATTAAATTAAAAAATAAACTTTTAATTGAAAGAAAAGTTTAATGTTTTTGAGGCCATATTTCAGATAAATTTCACAAAAAATTTAAAATTAATTTTCAGATTTTAATCTAATTAGGAAACGACTCTAATTAAAAGCTAATAATACCAGAGCTTATGGTTGAGCTCAGGTAATAAAAAGTAGCTCAGGGTTATCCAAACACATATAGTCTGGACTTCAATAAAATGATACTGTTGATTTTTTATAGAAAGTTAAATTAGAAAAATATGCAGATTTTATCGTTGAATTTGTCGATAAGACAAATTGGGCATTATGTACTATCTTGATCAATTTATAATATGAACTGAATGCAAAATTTTCAGTTCCTAAGCGTAAGACTTTAATAGTTCATTGAATTAAAGTTATATTCAATGAAAAGTTTGAACCCATCGTATGATAAGATTTACCGTTACTTTAGTTTAAAGATTTATTTATATTTGGATTAAATTAAGTAATTGAAAAGAACTCACAATTTTGTTGCGATAATACAATCGTCGGACAAATTATGCAAATTATAAGACAAACACTGATCCATAGTTTTGATGGATTTGACAAAAAAGTTTGACAGTTGTTGTTGTACTCCATTTCAAAGAAATTTCAATTTTATTCAAAGTTTTCAAAATTGAAGCGACAAATGAAGTGATGAACAAAAACTTTATTTAAAGTAAAGTCTTAACTCTTATAACATTATATCGAAATGTTTGTCATATTCTGCGATATTTAGTGAACTTCACTGATCGCAAACCTGTGGCTAAATATCTGCCGAAAGAATTTTCTCTGAATATTGTTTGAGTGCATTCGCGCACTTCTGCGCGCAGTCCTATTAAGAACGCCTTTCCCCTGTCTTTACTTTTGTCACAAACACCTCATTATGTAATGCTTTTTATGAACACTTCTTATGTTATGGACTTGTTTTGCAACCAAAGTGTTGCTTCAAAATCGGGGTTATTCTTATGTATTATAGTGTTTGTGAGTGTATTTCCACCAGTGCTGAGCCTGGAAGCACTCGACTAGTCTTGAATCTCAATGTCAAGTTCTTGCATGAGTTGAACCGCTTGTTTGGGGTCAGACCTGCTTTCTTTGCAGGTATTTGAAGCGCACAAATGTTTCGGCCTTTTTATTCTCGAAAGTGATTTCTATCTGTATTTCTAACGGAAATTTCGAGTCCTCTTTAGGGGATATATTCTGTCCATAATATTAATATCAAAGCCATGAAATCATTGATATTTTAAACGCGAACTCAATTACTTTCGTCTTCAGGAAAAAAAAATAATTATATCGTTTACTTCGACAAATCAATGAGAATAAAGTTATCTAGTTAAAAATCGGCGATTATAAGCAATTTAGTGAAATTCTCCCCTTTATTTACCAGAATATGTCTGAGAATTTTTCTTCATTTAATTGTGAAAATTACATAACTGTACATAAAATAGCCTCAAAAGAGCTGTAGAACGAGGTTTGGTATTAATGGATATCAGGACTACTCACGAATCCTTTGCTCGTTAGCCATAATTAAGTGGTTATGTATTAATATTTTAGTCTTAATTCAATCTTATCATAAGATGCCATAAATGCACAGAAGTTGTGTTCACTTTTCTCTCTATCTCTCTCCTCTCTCTCCTCTTTCTCTCTCCAATAATAGACTTTCGTGTGTTAACAACTAATCAAATGATTAGACAATTATTTTCAAATTTCCCAAATCAGTCGTTCAGTAATTTTTTAATTACTTTTTGCACAAAAGAATTAATGTTTTTCTTGTTTTTGTTTCCACTGTTTTTTGTTATTTGTGTAAAACACATAAAATATTGCACATTATATGAACCCTAAATTATCAGAACATATTTTTCTTGGAATTAAGTTTCTTTATTTATTGACTCCTCTCTAGAGTTAGAACAATTTGTTATTCTAATTATATAACAATTTTTAATTTTATTGGGCCCTAACTTTTCTAATTATGTAATAAATTTGAAAACAAGTATTGATTAAATATTAGATTATATCTCAATTGTAAAGATATGAAAGCTTTTGATTAACGCTATAAATATTGTGAGGAATTTCTTTCATTTTTAGCGATCAGTTTCTTTATTTACTGATAGTCTGGAAGAGATAGCAATAGATAGCAAATACTCTGAAACGATATTTTCAAATATATTTCATTTGAAATCTCATTATTATTTAACATTAAATAACAGATAAACAAGAGATGAGATAAAATGTTTCTGTCGATTGTCTATCAATTGTTTGAAATACCATTCATTCTGATTGAAAGCATTGCTAATGAATGTCAAATAGAAAAACAGACATTCAATAAGAAATTCAATAATTATTATTCTTTACGGAAAACAATCATTTCATATGTCGAGTACTGTATTATTATTTTAGTGGAGAATATTTCACTGTTTATAACAATTGACTAAAAGATCAATCGGTTAACAGAAATATGAAATAAACCAATCATTAGAAGAGTTGTATTCAAATGTTTCGATAAGTGCCTCTTATTTGACAAATTTCGTGATTTTTATTATTATTTAATTGCTTTGTTTTGCATACAATGAACTCCCAGTATATGAAAACTATTTGTAAGTCTTGTTTTGACAGATAATTGCTTCCGAACTAAAGACATGTTTAGAGGGCTTCCCGACTATGTGTTGATATATCAGATGTCATCTTATTTTTTTGTCTTAAACTGAATTTCTTCACTAATAAATTATGAAAATAAACCCAATTTAGTGTGACTTATGTCACATTCATCCCTGTCCTCAAACCTTTTAGTCAAGCGTAACCCCAACTGCTTCTCTCTCTCTCTCTCTCTCTCTCTCTCTCTCTCTCTCTCTCTCTCTCTCTCCCCAAAAGTTAAAAATTTATTTATTTTCAATTTATTTAGGGTTTTGTTCTTTTTTTTCGTGAAAAACTTTTAATAGAGAGGACTGAAAACCATAAAGAGTTAAATGTATTAAAGCATTGATTTGTGGAATAAGGAAATCACTGGAAAAGTATCTACTCTTAGGACAACTCCTAAGATAAACAGTAACGGCGTTTCCATACTTTTTTTTGAAAATGACATTTAAATGATTAGTCGATTCACATGTATTCACCATAAATAGAGTAATAGTTGTAATGCATGACAACTTTCCTGAATAAATATTCAAATTCTTTTCTCGATAACAGTTGGATGAATGCAATGCCTGAGAGTCAGTGCCGACAATTCTCACTGTTGTTTGTCTTGAGTGGAGTTTTTCCGACAGTTATTCATTTGGCGATCATTATTGACGACTAATATTATGTTATTTTGCGGCACTTCTTAAAAGTATTATTATTGACTGTTTTTCTTGGGTTCGACTCTTTATTAATAGTCTTAGCAATAATAAACTGTAAATAACCAAAAGCTCTGAATATTTTCCTTATTTAACGATTTCTTATCAAAAAATATTTTTTTGAAACAAATTTAAGTCGAAAAAAGAGAAGTTTTCCGTTTATGAATAGGAAGTGTATTAAAGTTTTGTGCACTCAATGTATTAGTTCTTCAAATTATACATTCATTTATTCATTTTTCTCATAATATATTTAAGAAGTGTTTCTTCTCTTAAACTTATCGCTCGAATATCTGTCGCAATAAAATCTTTTATTCAATTCATAAAAAGTTTGACAATAATTACAAGAACTGAATTTCAATGAACGATAAAAACATATCTCAACTCTAAAATACACTTCAATATTGCGATCAAATATTAGATAAATTGTAGTGAAATAAAAGGCATTTTGAGAAATCCTCACTAAAATAGTGACAATTCATTTGACCCAAACTCTTATGAAATCTGATACTAAATTGATTGAACACTTAGTTTAAGTCTATTAGTGAATATTCAAGTATTGATTCAAAACAAAATTTGATTTCCGTAACCAAAAATTAAGAGTAATTTTCACAAAAGATCCTTATCTCTGCAATAAATGTGATGGATAAGTAAATCAGTACTGAGCCCACAATATGTGAAATGAGGGACTATTTTTGCCTCAGAGCTAAACTTTTATAAACTATTGAAAAAAAGTTTCATTTTATTTGCATTTTTTGCACTAAACAGTCGTTTAATGGTATAAATATAGCATATATTCTATACATTCATTGAAAGCAATCATTTTATTCATTGAAAATTTATTGAAATGAATTTTAAGTTATATTAAGTATATTTAATTGAAAATAATATCCTTTGCATAACATAATAGACACCGCATTCCTATGGCTTTCCTCTCTTTTTCTATAAAAACATAGCTTTTAAAATCTTAAGACTACTCTCAAATTGAAGGCACACTTGAAAAACCACTTGAGGTTTAGCTCATAATTCAGAACTACTCTGTTATAGCTTATATGTAAAACCAAATCTATTGATGTCTGAAAACATATTTTGAGAATACTATTGAAACTCATCTATTTCTCAGTGAAAAGTCAGTACAAATTTCAAGTTAAACCACTGAAGGTCTCACTCAAGTAATACTACTTTTTGACTGACTTTTTGTTGTGAGAATTTGTGTTTTGGGAAGAAATAAGAATTCCTATGTTTTCTCAGCGATGAACACAAACTGATGCCATAATTTATCACTCAAACCATTCAAACTTTGTCTGCGACTCAACTTCTCATTCCGAACCAATTTCTAGTCCTCCAATAGTTTAACACCTGACAACTTAGGGTTCACTATAAGGTGAATATCATTTGACAAAATATCATCCATTCTATCCCTATTCCTATCCTATCCTTCAATCTTAACACTGAACCGGTAAACTTCAAAAACTAAATAATTATATTACTATTACTAACACAACATTTATTTCATATTCAGATAATAATGTAATTCAGTATAAAAATTATCTAAAAATATATTTAAATTTTGGTTTATATTATATTTAAAAAATAAAAATTTTATAAAATTTAGTTTAAATACAAATTTTAAACAACAAAAATTAATTTCATTTATTTTGAGAAAATTTATGAATCGTCTGAACATTAATATTCCATAAAATTAGAAAATAGCCTAGATTATTATCACCACTCAATTTATAAGGAAGAATAAAATGTGAATATTTGTAATAATTCTTAAATCACAGATTCCTTCAATAAAAGAGTTTGTAATCAAAAGATTATTTTCATATAAAAGGCGATTAAGTTATAATAAAAAGTCTGAATTAATTGAAGACAAGAGGTATTTGGCATTTCTTTTCACACATAAAATATGGAACCGATTAGGAAACAATGCATTCTTGATAGGTATTGTTCATGTGTTGTACCATTTGGTACTCCTATTAAAAGTGTGTTGGCTTTTATATCGTGGGCTATTTTTATGAGTTTAGGTTCTTATAAAATGATTAGATTGTGAGCACTCCTGAAACACAAACACATGCCGTGAAGTGCTTTTACAGATTATATTATTGGAGGGCTTTTCATTTGAGAGGATACTATTCCTCTATTATATTAACACTGATTCACATCATAACTCTAACGGGTATTATATCAGAAGATTGGACTTCCTCTTGACCTTTAAATTCTCATTTATTTCAAATGAAAAGGTGTTTCTCGTGCAGTAAACACAGTGTCATCGTTGTTGGCTCTTACAGTACTCTCTCATCGACTCTTTGGGACATTGGGTCACAACATCAGGTCATCGGCCAATAAATTTAATTTTTTGACAATAAAATGATTGGATTAAAACTCATTTGAAATATTTGATTGAAATTCTTTTTGTTTGAAATTTGTTGGCATTTCATAGCATTTCATTGCATTTGAAAACTTCAAAAGAATATGAAATTAAGGCATTTCTTTCTCTATTCAACTATTGATTGAAATTTTGATTAAAATGCCTTAATTTATGGCAACTGATAACAATTTACTCGAATATATTAACAAATTTCATCGATAAAACACTTAAAGGATTCCCTCTTAAGTGATAGAGAAGGAAGGGATGAAAAATGAAAATTTCTTAAAATTGAGATAAGTTTAGTCCTTTCCCATACTGTCTGAGAGACAGACACTCCTCTTAATAATAAATATGCGAAACTCATTTATTCCTTTTAATTAGCCTTATATACAGGAACTGACATTTCAGATGTTTTCACGACTATTATAAGACCCCAAACACACACTGAGATCTTTTAGTGTTACTTACTTTAACCCTTCCTTTCCTTTTCAAAAGTAACGATATATAACTTTTTGTTGCCCTTATATACGTGTTTACTCTCATCTGATAAGTATTTCTCCTAGAGCATAACCAAATGATTTAATTCTTATAAATTAATTTTCTTCGGTTTAAAAATATTTTATTCGTTAAGTGTTTGATATATATTATAGGAATAAAATTGAAATAAATTCAATGTTTGGGCGGTTTTTAATTTTATGTTAAGTTTTTATCAAAAATTTGTAGTAATTTTCAATTCAATAGTAATGCAATTAATGACAGATTTTTTTCTTTTGCATCCGATTTAATGACATTAAAATACTGCGAATGACTAACAAATGACAGATTTGACAGAAATCGTGGAAAATATCGATTTATGGATAGTTTTAACACTTTTTCAAAACAAATCAAAAAATAAGATGAATTTCTCTAATTTATTAGGGCTTAGAATTTCAATTAAAATTGTTTCGTTCTATTACTCCAATAATCTGATCCCTTCCTAAATATGGGATAAAAACAAATTTCTAATTAAAGTTTTGTTATTTTATTGACATCGAAGTCAAGTATTTGACAACTCTTAGAACCATAAGAATATAAAACCTTAAAAAAAGTCATTAAAGATCCGCTTCTAATTGAGAATATTATCTGAGGAGTGATCACTGATCACAAGATTTATAAGTCTAAGTCTGGGTTAGGGTTTACTCAAAATAAGTCAATGGAAGTCTTTTTTTTAAAAAAGTTCTCAAAAATCGGTTTTAAAAATCGGTTGTAATGTCTGTTTGTTTTGATTGAAATAAGATGTGTTTAGGATTTAAAACTTAATTAAACAAAACAAAAAAATATATATTATTTCATCACTTTTTAAAAAAGGTTAATACAAACTGGAAAAAATGACCTTTCATCATAAAATATATTTTTACTATATTTTAACCATTTTTTGTTTGTTTTTTTTTAATAAACTCTTAAAGTCTTAAATTTTGTGATAAAATAGTGTAAACAATAAATGAAAAATAATTTTGAAATTATAAGAATTTTTAACCAAGCAATTAATCATATAAAAGAGCATTAAATTTTTTGTAAGATAACATGGTTGTTCTGATAAACTCAAATAATAAAATTATGTAATTAAATGAAAATCTATGTATAGTTTAAAATATTTTATATATTGTTATAATTTGAGTGAACACAAAATTCTCCAAAATTATTGATTTCATTAAAGAATTTGTTCTAAATATAGTGATTATGGGTTTGACCACAAAATTGGTTAAAAAATGACGTTTAGCCGATATTTTTCATTTTGTAATTCCTTTAATGATTTTAAACGCATTTTTCTTATTTAACGTTAAACACAAGAATTTGTAGCTTTTCTTTCACTCAATTTAAACGGAATTAAAATTTTCTTTTCATTGATTTTCCTTTTTATGCAAAAATAAATAAAAGAAATTATTTTCTCAGAATTTTCTTCAAATTTCAGGAAAAAAATAAGGAAAATGAGCTGCGCTTTGAAAAGCATTGATGTGACCTTAAAAAACTTATCATTACTTATAATATTTTACAGTTTTGTTGGGATAGTATTATTTCAAATAATTATGGAGTCAAAGGATATATTAATAATTATGAGATTTGAATTCTCGCTTACAGTTCATTGTTTTTTAAAATGGATTAATTGAAAAAAATTATTTGTTTTGATGTTTGGACAGTTCACTGAACCCTCAATTAATAACTTTTATTATTTTTATTAAAAATGTATTTATTATAACTTCAAAGATTAAAACAATAAAACTCATCCTAACTGTTTTGAATTCTTTAGAGAATGAACAAGATTAGAGGAATGGCGTCCCATTCATTATATAAACCATCGAATTAAAGGAAATAAATTTTAAATTATGTTTGAATTATCAAAAGATAAGACAAAGATCTGACTATAAATATTTATATTTAATAATTCAATAATAGTTTTTATACCTTTACCTCAAAATATAAGTTTTAAAATGCATTACATTAAAAATAAAGCAAAAGAATCAGTACTTTTGGCTTATGATTGGATCAAATCTCAATGAATTGCTATAATCGTTATAATAACAATAATAAAATTCAAAGTAAGCGATACTTAAAATTATTTAACAATCAATTAAATAAGAAAAATATCGGAAAACATGAATCAAAACAAATAAGAATCACTCAAAACGTTATATTAATATCTGAATATTTATGAAAATCTGTGCTTGAACATTGCTAGAACACTTTTCTTTTATGAAAATAACTATTAATTTTGCTAACATTATATTAATCAGAGGTTAGAAATGTGTAGTTTATATAATATTCTTCAGAATTAATAAGTTTGTAATTAATTCATTTTTTATAAATAATCTTTACTTTTGGTTAACGATATAAGTAATTATCGAATGACTCGTAATATAACATAAAACTATAAACAACTGTCAATAATAAGTTGCAAAACAACTAAAT
Source organism: Galumnidae sp. Gr-Ori-00277 (assembly GCA_034700165.1). Taxonomy (NCBI): domain Eukaryota; kingdom Metazoa; phylum Arthropoda; class Arachnida; order Sarcoptiformes; family Galumnidae; species Galumnidae sp. Gr-Ori-00277. Next base: position 14,180 of record JAQIXI010000470.1, read on the forward strand.
TTTTTAGCTTTTCATTTGAAATGTGCAAGTTTATATAGTATATGTAGCATATTCATTTTATTAAAAGATTTCTTTTTACTTCTTTTGTTTATGTGATCAGAACTCCAAACCTTTCATTAGACGGCATTAATAATATTCAGCTCAGAATAACTCCTTATTGTGAGACAACTCTTATTTGATGCCTGAATTTTTCGCATAATTTCATATTTTTGTTGGTTTGGGACCGTTTGGGACCGTTATCTCTAACTCTGTGTTTAGCCTTTGAAGGATGACTGAGTGACTCTTTCCACTTATCTAACGGATAGCTAAACCTGTGCCCAGTAATCATACCATTGAAACTAAGAATATGTCTGAGATATTGTGCGAAACTCACCTAACATTTGCGGCTAATGTTTGTTCAATTGAATTAAAATGTATTAGAGATATAAAAGTAGGAATTTTAAACTTATTTCGGAGTCATTTTTCATAACCTCTGAATGAAGTGTCTCATCAATTTTGAGTTGACCTCAACAATGAGATAATAATATAAATCATTTACATCTCTTCACTCAATTTAATTCTCAGATTTCGTGTATATAAGAGACCAAAGTTTTGGACGAAAACTACTGTTGAAGTATAGAAGTATTCATTTGAAGAAAAATAAATCAAAACATTAATCATTATTTTATAACTGAAAATAATAGAAAACAATATAAAAATTTTTAGACTTCAATAAAGTAAAGAAATTTTAATAGTCCTCAAACCGTTAGTTTAAAACCTGAAGATATGTCTTAACGGGTCATTGAAGACAATATTAATATCGAATGTGTCGAAGAAAATTGAAAATTTATGATAAAATGAATTAAAAATAATAATTTTGTTCGTACTTTGGGTTCCCATCAAACGTATTATTTTTTATTGCCTTCAATTCACTCCAATTTTTTTTCCTAAACTTTTTTATGATCTTTAAATTGAATTTTCAGTCGTTATGCAAATCTGATGCCATAAACATTTATACCACTCAATCGGGTCTTCATATTTCCTTATTTTAAACCAATTAATGAAAATATATATTTCGACGAAATGAAAATTGCGGTAAATTTTATTATCCCATCCATTGATATCTTTCATTAAATTCAAACATTAGCTCTAATCCAGTGCTCAGTGTTTGGTGTTTAGTGTGTTTACAAGTGTTTCGATTGCAATAAAAATAGTGATTAAAAGATTTATTTAAAAATAAAATTTGTATTTAAAAGGAGTTTTTTTTGGCGAATATATTAAAAGTATATTTGAGGTATGATTTGATGAAAGGGACCGAAAACAAAGATTAAAATCGACTTTTATTTGAATACATTTTTATATTATTAGTATTTTTTGGAATAAAGCAGTTTTAGATCATTAAATGTTATGACATTTATATTATTTAATATCATTTCCTAATATTAAAAGCAATGGATTTCCATATTTAAAGGATGAGTTAATAAAAAGTTTAATGTTATCCAAAAAGGGTCGGATCACTCATACCTTTTATATGAATTCTCTTTCATTAAAAGGCCATCAAATCAAAAAGTCGTCAAAATTTGAATTTCAAAATAAAATATTTTCTGAAAAATAAGAACTGATTTAAACAAAAATTAAAAACTCGACTCTTATTTCTTTTTAACCGAAAAACAATTTAATATTAAATTATTCGAACGCAAACCTATAAATTATTTTATCCGGAATGTAATTCTCTGTTCAATTTTCTGTTTTACTTAACACTTGCGGTAATCTATTATTTCTTTAAAATTGTTTTGTTTGGCCATCGCTTTAAAACCTTTACTTCAAAGGAAAGACAACCCCTTTTCCATTGTATTTATAAAGAATTTGAATAAACAATTTATACGCTTATATTCAGTCATCTCAAACCCCCTCTTTTTAAACGGTTGTAGACGATAGCTCGAAACCCAATTGACCGAAACCCAATAGTAAGAAACCCAATCGTTCGAACCCAATTGACCGAAAAATTTAATTTAAAAAAATAAAGCTGGAGATATTCCATTTATCAAGAACATCTCTGCTATATTATATATATTGATATTTTCATAAAAATAAATTGAGTGGTTTTTTAACAGGATCAATTCAAATTTTCATGATTTTGAAATTAACATGCTAATATTTTTAAAATATAAGACATAATACAAAATAGCAAATGATTAGAAAATATACTAGATAATATAAAAATAAATTATTTTCATTAAATTTTGACTATTTTGTCAAAATTTAATTTGAAAAATAAATTTGGAGTGTTCTAATTATCAAGAACATCTCTGGCTATATAATATTAAATTATTATTATGTTATATATTTACCATATTATATTATTATTATATTATATATTTTAATATTATATAGCCAGAAATGTTCCTAATAAATGGAACATATCCAGCTTTATTTTTTTATGAAATTTTTCGGCCAATTGGGTTCGACCTATTGGGTTTCGAACTACTGAATTTCGGTCAATTGGATTTCGATCCATTGAGTTTCGAACTATCATGCCAATCCCATTTTTAAAGGGTTTCCATAAAGAGATGCACAAAGATTTACAATGAGAAAGGTAAGTTTAAGGAAGCAATGGCTTGATTTAAATTGAAAGGTAATTTAAATTCAAAGGTCTTAAAGAGTTATGCTTCAGAGGGAACAGCATTTCAATTGGAATATAGTTGAAGAGTAATAACGAGCAAATTTTATTGCCAATAAAATTTATCTTGCAAAACAAAAAAAAAATATCTTTATAAACAAATGAGGTTATGCTTCAAATTTAGTCATTTATTTTTAAAATAATTTCTCATTAAAAAATTATTATTAGTAAGAGAATGAGCCATATAATCTTGTTCAGTTTTGTTGAAAATCTACTGTTATATAATAGTTGAAAGTATTTAAATTTCTAATGTGTTAACTCATTCTAAACTCTCCCCGAAAATGTGATCGTAAATGTAATGATTATGGATCTGCTATAAAATCTTGTTAAGCGATGCTATCATTTAAAGCATTTGATTACTCTTATGATTGTTATCTTTGCCGTAAAAGTCGACACACAATCACTAATATTTTAAACATTAATAGAAAGACTGAAAAAGTTATAAAAAAAATTGATTTGTTTTATCTCTTTTGTTAAACTAAATGTAAAGAGACTTTTATAAGCAAATTATGGTTCTGTAAATAAAAAGATATTATTATTTAATTGTTAAGTTTATGCGGAAATGTAAACACTAATGAAAATTTTATTCAAATTTTTCTACTCTTAACTATTGAAAAGTGTATGTCTTTGGAAAACAAACGTTGAATTTCAAGTTCAACACATACTTTGAATAGTTTAAAGAAAATTTCCTTTGATTTCAAACTGTTGTGACTATAATTTTAAAGATAAACGCTTTGAAATACTATTGAATAATAATATGAAATCATAATAAATATGTGAAATAATAAGTGATCACAACATCAGTTATATACCACTTCTTTGCAAAATTCTGGTTTTTAAACCAAAGTCTGATGTTTTAACAACCCTTTCATTTAGGGAATGATTAATCAAAAGGTAAGTTAATTGTGATTCACTATTGGATACACGAAAATAAATAGTAAATAGTTATCACAACTGAGCTCTTTCTGGAAATAAATTTTGATGGCAATAGTACTCAACTTTTTATAAGTTTAATATCGTTTTGACTGAGCGGTCATTCCATTGTTTGACAGACCGATCGTTTCCACGATAATAATATTGACCCGAATTGTATCGATCGTATTCTTATGAATAATAATGAGACGACCAATCATTTGATCAGTTGTTGAGGAGTAGATTCATGTAATTTATCAAAAAAGTCTGACCTCAAGAGAGTCTGACTTATTCTCCTCTCATTGTTTGCACACTTTTCAAATCATAATAGTTTTAGATCGATATGTATTGAATGAGTGGGAGGAATGAGCAGTGATTTTGGATTATTTGTTGAATCGGTGCAACCAATTGCCAACCAAATGCCTAACCCATAGATAAATCATTTTCGAGAAAATCTCATCCAATCCTTAAATATTTATTTTTTGAACAAATGTTCGGACATTTGAAGTAAATTAATACATATTTTATTCACTCAATGAAGAAGTTTATCAGGAAATGAATCGCAAAATCCATTATAAAAAAATCAGATCCTTTAATACTGATCTCAAATAATGGGGTCGAGTAAACAAATGAGAGTTCGTTAACGAAGAGTTTTTTTTTTACTCTTTTCAGACTTAAATACCAATTGATAGACATTTTCAGTCATCAATCGATTGATTCCTAATTCAGAATTAAATTCTTTTAAGACATCAGATAAGAGATGAGCGAAAAACTAATCGATGGAAGGGCTCACAAATACCAAATCAGATATTAATATAAATTGTGGGAAAGCTTTTAATCTTGGATTTTATTTTTTTGATTAATCAAAAGTTTATTAAAATGTTCGGTCAACTGATTAGTATTAATAATTTTCGAGTCCACCGAATCCTAAGATCAAGATATCAAACCAACAAAAATATTATCTCTTCCTCTGAACAGAATTTAATTGATTTAGTAATAGGAATCAATTAAAACTAATGATTAGAAAAATTCATTATTTTTTTCAAGATTATCAAATTCACCTAATCATCAACTGAGAGGATAGTAATAATTGGATTGAAAATAATGATCGCATCGAAGATCAAAGATTTCCATAAAAATCAATATTCAGTACAAGTTTTTCAATAATTCGTTTCATAAATGATTTTTTCCTCTAAATATCACTAATATATGCAAACAAATAATGATAGGACTGATGGCATTCAAATTGCTGTCTATCGATATTTAATTATGCAAAATGTGAACTAAATAGACATTAAGTCAAAACTCCAGATTTAAATTTCACTGTTTTTTGTGCTCTAGGCACTATAATGTCATATATATAAATAATACTACGTATGGATGAAAAAACAAATAAATAAGAAAAAAAATTTAAGCGAAAATTATTGCTTCAGAAGTAATAAAATAAGATTTAGTGAACAAAAATCAAAGATTATATTCAAGAAAATCAAATAAAATTTCCGTTTCATCTGAATTTGAGACTCATTTTTGATGCCTTAGTATTCCTTTAAAACCCATTTATTCAAATTTACAGTAGTTTTGAATATTTTGATTATAAATTAAAACTAATCGATGGACTTATATGTGAAAAGAAATTGAGTCCAACATTTTTATTGGTTTCAACAGATCTCAAAGTAATCACTTTTTATTTGTTTAATAAAAATAATTTCCAGCAATAAATTCGTGGAAATTATCTGATATTATCCAATAAATTATAAAACAAAATAAAATAAATTTCAATATTATATTAAAATATTTCTCTTAAACCAAGTTTACTAAATCAAGTTTATTTTGAAATTTCAGTCGAACCACAAAAAATTGTATAATTATTTTGATCTGAATTTAAACAAAACTAAAAGAACTCAAAGAAAAACATTGTCTAAAAACATAGACTCAAACCATTATTACATATAAAAGAAACAATTTTTGTGGTTCTGAGAACATAGAGGAGAGGGAGAGAGAGAGAGAGAGAGAGAGAGAGAGAGAGAGAGAGAGAGAGAGAGAGAGAAGTGTTACTTATGACCTGACTTTTTCCGACGATTTAGTTGTTGTTCCCAATGAGTACAACTGATGTTTTAAGTATTAGAAACTGAAAAAAAGATAATGACTTCAGAAACAGTAATAATCACTTTCTTCATGCGATCTCACGAACCAAACAAACGCTTATGTTTTGCATAAAACCTTTTGACTCAAAACATTTAACAGTCGAAACATTTTTGTTCGATTTCCGCGTCTCTCTCTCTCTCTCTCTCTCTCTCTCTCTCTCTCTCTCTCTCTCTCTCTCTCTCTCTCTCAAACTTTTTACTAATTTATTGAAAGTTCGTCTAAAATTGTGAGAAATTCTTTTCCTCAGAACTAAAAATATATTTTTTATAATTAGTTCTATAGATATGTATCTCTGAATGAATTGAAGTCTAAAAGCATTTAATATATTAAACTAATTATGAAGAAATTTATGACTTTATTTTTACTTTGACTTTGATTTTATATATATAACGAGTAATAATTTTTGATAATTATCTCATAAAACATCATTTAATAACTTTTTGGCTTAAGTTTATTCGAGATAACAATAGCTGAAACAAAATGTAACTCTTTTTATGTTTTTATGTCTTTGAAAATAGAGGTAAGTATTGCTTCCGTTTTGTGGTCAGAAACCATAAAATTTGAAAATAAATAGTATTTAAAGCAAATGCATATCATTAAAGTCATCAAAAGTTTTCAATTATTCTGTGTCTAATGTGAGGTATTTGCGAATAAACACAAGAGAGGTATCAAATACTCATCCCATCCAAGCATTCGACACTTCCTCACCCCATCTGACCCTTAAGGACCACTCAATTATTGTTTTAATTGTTTTGTTTCGTGAATAACTTCATTTTACTCACAATTTAAAAGTAAGACAATTGACTTCAACAACAAAATAATAATTCCTATAAATTCTGGGAATACTTTGAAATTTATGACACAAATAGACTTTTGAAGACTTCCGAAGTCTTTTCAAAATAATTCTTTTTCTTCATTAATGATTGATATTTAAATTGAATTAATTGTCAAATAGTATTAAACCGTTGACTTAAAGGTTTAAAGAGCTGTCTCTCAATCAAGAAATGCGTGGGTCTTCTCTAAAATTCTGATCTGTATTTTAAGCGGTAATCGCATAATAATCGCCGAAACGTCTATAACTTTAAATATTTAAATTGTTTTCATATAAAATGATTGAATCACTTTATTAGATATTCGTCACTGAAATGCCTTCAATTGAAATAAGAATAAATTTTCACATTTTTTATGGTTTAGTATATGACTAAAGACTATTGATATCTAAATTACAAATCAATTTTCATTTTTTATGAATATTTAAATCTTATAGTCTATCAAAAAATTGAATAAAATCTTCTTCTTATCGATTAATCCATCAAATCTCCACCAAATAAATTAGAAGAGGGGTTAGTGAGGGATATGTGAGGGGTATGTGAGGGCTCTTCTAAATTGTTTTATAATATGATAAATCGCTTCAAACAAAATGAAGAATTACTTTATTTGTTGTCTAAAATACAATAATTTGGTTTCAGTTGTAAAAACTTATGTTATTTATTCTGTTTATAATGTATTTAAATTTTGTGCTAAACTTACAAATTATAGAAACACTAAAAAAATGAATCGATTTTGAAAATAAAACTGATTTTATTATACCTTTGATTATAGCTTTTATTGGAATAACGGTTTGATTAGAATTTTTTGTTTTGTTTTACTAAAAAAGGAATAAATCACTTTTGAGTCACGAATTAGTGATCCCTTTCTTATAGATTTATGAAAGGCTTTAATCTCAATATGGTTTTAACGATAAATTTTGCCTAAAGTTAATGAACTTTTAAAGGGTTTCCTTATTTTCTTTGTATTATTTATCAGTTCTTTGAAGAACAACCAATAAATTAATTTCTCAAAAGAGATAATTAGTTTTCTTTTAAATATTGCTTTTTATAATTGGCTTCAAAAACAAATCATTCACTAAACGTCAGTTTTGATTTAAAACGCCTCTCCTTTTGCCCTCCACTTATATAAACCTTTTCAACCCTTTAAACCCTTTCATTCTTTTATTCTAATTAAATACCAGAATTTGAGAAATTAGTGGTCAATCATTTATTGGACAATTAGGGGTCACAACTGGAAGACTATCCTATAAATACTATCGATAATATTTGCGAATTACGACATTTTTTTAATGTTTAAAATGTATTTTATAAATATCACTAATCACTAATCACTAATCTAGGTAAAAATCAAATTTTTATATAATTATATAATATTAAATGTTTTAAATGTATTATAAAACTAATGGTAAGTAAAGACATCTTTTGGATTGAGATTCAATTGAAAATTGTGTTCAATTAAATGAGTTATAGAGTCGTTGTTTGAGAAGACAACGAACCGAATGTCTCCAAACTTTGGCCAATTAGTTGTGTATTTGATCAGATTAAAAGCCCAACTCCTGAAATGAACACAAATTATATTAACCCGAGAAATGTAAAAAAATTTTACTGTTTTTTCGAATAAAAATTTTTATTTAGAAAAATGACTTCAATTGTTTCATCCCTTTCAACAAAAACTATAAGAAAGCAAAGTTTTATTTGCTTTGAAATGAAGAATAGATAAGTAAATGAGGGCTTCGGTTGTAATGCGATTAAAGTGATAAAACTTGTCCGGTGTTTGAGTCTTCAGTGATAGCAAACACTGTTTGTCTTTTGTCAATTACAGACTGTCCGCTCATAAAAGGACGCAACACTTCTGGTATTACAACAAATCCATCGTCGGTTTGATTTTGTTCACATATAGCGATCAGCATTCGGGGTACAGCACATGCCGTTCCGTTTACTGTATGAACGAACTTATCTCTAAACACTTCATTTGTTTCTTCATTTAAAACAAGAGTCCGATATTTAATATTCAAACGTCTGGACTGATAGTCAGTGCAATTGGAAGCCGAAGATATCTCTCCCCAAACATCTCGACCTTAGGTTTTAAGTAAAGCAATCATTAAATGTTTGAATTATTTATTAAATCAAAAAACAAATCACTTTAATATTCCAAAAATGTGAATACGATTTGAAAAATAGGATAAAAGTCTTGAAATATATGGCAATAATAGATTAGTTCTATGTTTTGCATTTTGACACTTATTTTTAAAAAAGAATGAGGGATTTTTATGGGATCCCCTTAAAAATTTGAGGGAAGGGAACAAAATATCTTAATTATTTGAAACTCTAGTTTGGATATAATAATAGAAATCATTAAATGAGAGACTATTGTCTCACAAATGAAAAATTAATGGAATTATGATTAA
>JAQIXI010000471.1:0-23132 GCA_034700165.1 Galumnidae sp. Gr-Ori-00277
GCTATGGCTGTGATTGTCATCAGTTCTGTGCCTTTTATGTCTGTCTTTACTTTTACTTCGACTCCGATGTCTTTTGATACTCGAATCGGAAGCACTGGAACTTTCCTTACGTTTCCTCTCTTTCTTGTGTTTATGTTTGGATTTTGACTTCTTTTTGTGTCTAAAAATCAAATTCTGTGAATAAAGAGTGAAATTTAATGATTCGATACCTTTTGATCCGCTCTTCACCGGAATGTGTGTCAGAGTTCTGAGTCTTATTTGAAGTTTTTTGTGAAATTTGTTTCATAATTTCTTCATCGCTGTCTTCACTGCTTTCAGAAGAAGTGGAACTGACGTCCAAAACAATTTCTTGCGATGGATTTACTCGAAAAAAGTTACGGCACTGATATGTAAAGTGTCCGGCTGTTCAAATGGACAACAATTTAAAAGATTATATTTAAGACAATTTGTGGTAAAATAAATATTCTTAACAACAAATTAATTGACTTTTAAAAAGAAATGTCAATAATTAGTGAAGAAAATACTAACGATAACCACACTTAACACACGCCGCCCGAACAGCACTATTGCTCGCCGTCTGATGAGACAATTTCGCCATTATTTCTGTTGACAACAAAATTAGTAAAAATACAAAACTTAAGGACCGATACCTTTGAGTGGATTATTCATTGTTTGAGGTTAAGAGTCAATTGTCCTCAAATTGAATTCAATTGATTGCGATTTTGAGCGCAAATTCAGTTGTTTTGATTTAAAACTTTTTGACGATTTATTCAAAGCCTGACGTAAGAGTAAATGAAATGAAAACACAAACAACGCTTTGTTTACCAAAACTGCAAAACCATATGTTTTGAGTAATTTGTTTGACGTAATTAATGTAATCAAATCCTTTTATTTTGTAAAATTGATTTTAATTTTTAATTAAAATTGAGTTTTAATTGAGTGACAATTAATTCATTTATAGGTTTTATAATAAATTATTTATTTAATTATATAAAAGTTAAAAAACATTCAAATTTTATTCACATTTAAAATAATTGAGAATTTGTTGAGTAATGTTTGCCTTCACTTCAATACATATTTTATCGGATTTCCGATAAAATCATTTCATCGATAAAATAGGTTTGAATTAAATCTAATTTTCATTAAATAATTTTAAAGGAATTATTAATAATAATTTTAAATACTCTAATATTTATGATATTTTTCCCTCAAAATATGAATTTTTTTAATAATTTTGAGTAAAATAATAGTTAAATAAAATTAAATAAAAAAAATTAATTATTAATTAACTCGACTTTAAATTAAAAAACAAATTTTAAAATTTGTTAATAAATCAACTTTTGTTGAGATACAACTTATTTCGATAAAAATTTTATCTTGATAATATTTACAAAAATGAGAGTTAATTTGTTTTAATTAATTATTTTAATTGTAGAACAAATAATAGTATTTTATTAGTAATAAATTTTTATAACAGGATTTAGTGTTAATTATATCTGAGATATAAAATCAAAACTAAAATGATATCAATTTAGAGAATTATCACAAATTTAAAGCAAAAATCATACAACAATTATATGAACTAGGTGCTAATTTTTCCCTTTGAATTTGTGATAATTCTCTAAATTGAAGTGATTTCAGATATGACTTGAATATTTGCACCCATTGTCATTACCTAGTTCATATCATTGTTTCAATATCACAATAAAAATGTTATTCAGTTCAATGAATTTGAGTTCAAATTAATCGATAAAAATGTTTTTTTCAAATTTATTATCATTTCTAAAGAAACGGATTTTAATTCCTCATGACTTAACTCATTTGTGTTAAACACAATTTTACAAAAGATTTTCGACTTCTTTACAGAAGAATATCTTTAGATTTATATCAAAAGGAAGAAAAAAACCTAAGATTAGGTCTAATCTTAACGTCATATCAATTATAGTTAAGGAACAGAAACTACTTAAACATATTTTCCAATAACTTATAAACTCATCCAATCGTTTTCTAATCTTTTAAAATAACATCTTATTTTATCAGAATAAAGTGTGCAAGTTCATTTTAGTCTTGGTATCTGATTGCACTACAATTTAGCACTAAATTGAGTTTACTCTTTTCCGCGAACATCACTCAGTCTTGTGATGTCTTTTAATGTCTATAAAAAAATATTGCTATCATTTGTTTGACAAATATTTCTCCAAAAGAGACTAATATTTCTTTATCTCATCTTTAGATACGAAACGATATTATAATTTAATTGACTATTTATTAACCGAAAAAATTGTTTTACTATTTATTAATTAATTATAAATATTTAACAAAAACTAAGATAAGTTATGCCATGAATTCTGAATTCTTAACCTTTTTATCCATAATTTTAAGTTTATATCAGAAAAATTATCTAAAACTTAATCTCAATATAAGTACACAAATTCTAAAGAAATTGATTCACTTCTTGAGTGATACAAATATTAATATAACTTTATATTCATATGAATTGCAATTTCTGTTATCGAAATCATTCTGTCGTCGACACAAGAGATAGACTTTTGGCACAAACTATCAGTAATTGTTTGGCACAAAGAAATCGTCATTAAATCTATAATCGAGAGGTGGTCTCACTTATGATAAAAATAAAAATTTGTCTGATATTAGAAGAGAGGCAAACATTTTTTTTCATTGAATATATTTTAGTGCAGACTTTCATCAGTCAGTCATTGAGTGTTAGCTTTTGCTCAGAATTCTTCACAATTGGTTTCCTCGATTTGATCGATCAGAAACTTGTTTTGTTATTCATGTGAAGACTTCCTGAGCTCTTAATAGCCCGAAGAGTTTAAAGACCTCTTTTGTTGAGACCCGGTTTCAGACGAATCAAAACAAACTTTTAGTTTCTTTACTCTATTTTCAGGTAATTATCATTTCATTCAATTTTATTTTCAAATGAATTCCTCCATTAGTTTATGGAAGTGCTATAATCGCGTCAATTCTCATTCAGTCCATTCGCTTCTATTCCTTTAAAGAGAAATCCTATCAAAATTCAGTTTTAAATTTCCGATTTATTACAAATATTTTATGAAATATTTATCCCATATTTATATAATAGATATTAAATTTCGTATATTTTTTCCTAATTTTGTTGACGAAAACCATTCGTTTGTAAACTTTGGTTAATAAAGTATTGAATTATTCTTTACAGTTATGTCGCGTTCACTTGAAATTTCATCCAATTCTTTGATTATCAAATTGATAACCATTTTATGTAAGTTTTGTTTCATTTAAATTCATTTTAAAATAATTTTATATTCACTTTATATTCTCATTAATCAAAGTTTTTATTCACATTTAATGACAGGTTTTGTATATAATTCCAATGCCTTATATTCACTGAAAATCTCAAAACAGGACTTAAGTATCAAAATCGATGAAACGGTAAATTTGACGCTCACTTTAGAGTAAGTTTCGACTCAATTAAACCAAAAATCAAAAATCAATTTTTCATAATTTTAGCCCAAATTTCAATGAAAACATTGAAATCCGTTTCTCATGTGATGACTCTTTGGATAAATTCAATGAAACGGACAGCAGTTGTCGTATAATCAATTCCGATCAAACAGTTTATCGACTGGACTCAACTCAAAAAACTCTTGAATTCGAATTAAAAGGTGTCGAAGCGGGTCGACAGACATTACTAGTCAATACTAATACCAATACAACAGAGTATGGCATCAAATATTTAAACATCAAAAGTTTAATTAAATAATTGCTTTAATTAATTTTTTAATTATTTTCAGCACAAAAGATGCTTTCATACGCATTAATGTCGGTCACAGTAAAGCTATTGATATCATAGCTATAGTCATCGGATGGATATATTTTATAGCTTGGTCAGTTTCATTCTACCCTCAAATTTGGATAAACTTTAAACGAAAATCTGTGGTCGGACTTAACTTCGATTATTTGGGGCTAAACATAACGGGATTTATATGTTATTCGTTGTTTAACGTCTGTCTCTTTTATTCGCCATTAATTCAAACTCAATTCGAAGAGAGATATCCTCGAAGTATAATTCCAGTGGAAGACAATGATGTAGTTTTTGCACTGCACGCAGTTTTTGCAACACTAGTGGTTATAATCCAGTGTTTCATATATGAGGTACGAAAACATAACTTATTTATAGAATACTAAAAAAACAAATGCTTACAGAGAGCTGACCAAAGGATATCTATTCTTACGAAATCATTTCTAGTCTTAGTATGGGTGGCCTCAGCCATTCTGGCGATTCTGGTGCCGACCACCCATTGGTTCAATTGGTTGACTTATTTATATTTCTTTTCATACGTGAAATTGACCATAACTATCATTAAATACATTCCACAGGTTTTAAACTTAATTTTCTCTAATTTTTTTACTAATTTGTATATAATAAAAAGGCCTGGTTTAATTATAAACGACAGTCGACTGACGGCTGGAGTATCGGTAATATCCTACTGGATATGACCGGAGGAGTTCTCAGTATTCTTCAAATGTTTTTATTGGCCTATAATTACGGTATTTATTAGTTTTATCTTTGATATGATTTTTAACTTTATATCATTATATTAACAGACGATTGGCTGACAATTTTCAAGAACTTTACAAAATTTGGTTTAGGAATGGTATCCATACTTTTCGATGTGTTGTTTATTGTCCAACACTATTGTCTCTATCGGGAGAGATCTGATTCAGAGAACACTCGACTCACAAATGGTTTGAATGTATGTGACTCTAAAGAAGGAATTGTCAAACAAATGTAATGATAGGATAGACTCTGTGTTTCAAAACATTAACACTTAGTGTTTAAATATAGTAATTAATCTCATAATTAGATATTTATTAAAAGATATTAAACGAATTAACAGTATTTTTGAGAAGAAAATCAAAGTATTATATAATATATAATCGATTTATTCATTTAATTATTTGTTATTCAAGTCTTTTGATATAAGCATTTAATCTCATTGTTTACAATATTTTGTGTTTTTTTAAGTTTAACTAACATTAAAGTCAATTAAGAATAAAATTTATGTAAAACTAAAGCAATTTTTTGGTTTTGTTTCAGATTTCAACTTCAGATTTGGAATCTATTGAAACAAATAAATGAAGATTTAAAGCAAAATACTATCAATTCTTCTAATTCTGTGCAAAGAAGTAATTCAAATGCAAACACTCTTCCACTCCGTCTGTGATATACCAAAAGACAACTTACGGTCTGACAGCAAATCGATTCTAATTTCATTCAAATAATAAAACTTTTTTTCAATAATACATCTAAAGAATAATATTAGGGTTCAGACAATAAGAAAGGCTTAATGTAAGCAAAGATTGCAATCAAATGTTTTTTTATAAATTTATGAAAAAAAGAATATATTTATTTACATTTATTTTAAGTGAAGAATTCATTCAATAATATCTTTAATATTGATTACAATTTAATGTAAAGAATTTTCATTCAGAAAATTGACTGAAATCTCAACATTTTTCACATTAAAACTCAAATCTTAAGCAAATGTTAGGAAAAGTTAAGAAAATATTATTAAAACTGAATTTCATTTAAGATAACAATTTGAGCCTCAATTCTGATATCAATCAATCGATTGGTTCTATTCCTGTCCTTAAAGATCCGGTCATTAATATCGGATTAAAATACGAAAGAAAAATAATGGGAAGAAAAGGCATAACATAGAGACATATCAACGGATTTGCAGTTAAGAGTCACTTCTCAGTAGAGATTAGCCCAAATCCATTAATTCTTATGAGAGAGCAATGGATGTATTAATCAATTATTTTTCTTAATATTAACTTAAACTCAATTTATATCGATTTACAATAATTTGAAAATCCAAACATCACTTAATTCACTGCATTTTGTTATCACAACTAAGCAAAAGATAAATTCAATATTCAGTCGTTTTCATACAAATATTACTCTTTTTTTTAGTTAAACTAAAATATATTTTAATTAATGACTCGATTCCACAAAAGGTTTTAAAACAATTATTAGTGAAAAGAAAATAAAAAAAATTTAAAAAAAATTCCGGAAAATAAACAGTAATTTGATTACAAAAAGTGGTTAATAATTAATAATTAATTTTTGCGTAAATATTAAACAAAAACATATTTTCTCTGAATTAACAAAATTCTTACTTAAAAATCGAATTAAGATTTGTTTTCAATATTTAATTCACAATAGGTTTGAGTTGTTTTTTGAGTCGACTCTTTTTGTGCCTCTAATTCTTCATAAGTCGGAAGTTTATCATCGATTACAAGTTTGACCGGTTCTTCATAAAGACATAAATACTTGAGATCACTTCCCTGTCCGATCTATATATTCAATCCATTAGTTAGATGTCAGACAAAATGAATGAATACAACCTTTCGTTTGATATGTGGTTCGGGAGATGTGGCGGTTGTGGCGCAACAAATCCAGGCCAACACGAAAATGGCTAAAAAGAGAATAGAGGCCAACAGCCAACGGGGAACACCCGACTGATAACTGAAACAATTGGACCAACTCGTCTCTAAATGGTGTCGAGTACTTTCTGAGTGGTCCACTTCTAAGGGGTTGTCCTGAGTCCAAATAGAAAGATCTAATTTGGGTCGAACTTCATCTGTTGTGGGCTTTTCTTCGACTCCGGTCACAGTTTCGCTGTCGTATTCTTTTTGCCAAAAATTATATGAAAATTATTTATTGAGTCGAGACATGAATAAAACTTTAGATATTTTAAGACAACGAATGAAAGTAAAGTCAAGAATAAAATATTAAACAAAAATATGAATTCTATATAAATAAGTCATTTCTAACTCCAATAAATCAAAAGGAAATGTCATTAAAAATTCATTTTCAGATTTTTTATATTCAATAGATTTGAAATAAAATGTAAACTAATTGACGACAAAAGTTATAATTACAACAAGTCTTTAGATTTGTTAGACTTAAGAAAATGTCAATAAGTTATTAAAGGAAGGGATTATTGGCTTTCACTGACTTTTTTTTAGATCCCTTTTGTTTTTCTTTATTTCATTTATGTTGTATAGAGCACAGGTATATAGTATTGTAATGTAATGTAATGTAAAGGGAATTCTTTCTTTTGTTCATAAATGCATTCGATTTGTTTGTTGAATGAATGTAAAGGAAAGGCATTAAATGTACAGAAATTATTCGATGAAACGAATGAAAGTTTTTCTCCGTTCGACACAAGACTGCAAAACAACAATTTTAATGATTTGCAGACATAAAACAAATAGCGTTTGAGTCGTGAGCGCCGACAGAATCGCAATTCCGAGTAACACATTCAGGATTAGGTTCACGAACAATGACTATTGCCTCAGATATCTGTGTCTCATATCTACTGTCAAATCATTTGAAACGTACAAAAAGTAAGTGCATTGGAAGTGGAGTGCAATCAATAAAAAAAAGAGAAAAATAAAGTGAAAAAATGTTACATTAGATGTTAGGGCAGAGAAAGTGTCTGTGAAATGAGCGGAGATTTCCACTGAACTCAGGGATGACTCCAATCGATGAACTAAAGAGGATTCACATCCAAACCAACGCAAAGGCACTGAAAAGCGCAGACTTGGGATCAAAACTAAAAGCATAAGTTAACGCAATGCAGCCCTTCCTCTAAAGATACCAATGAAACAGAAAACTCAGGAGAGGGACAAAAAGAAAAGAACGGACTAACTGTTACTGAATTAATTGGTTTATGAACTGAAATATGAGTCAAAATATAGATTTGATTTATAACTCATTTCTTTGAACGGAGTGTTAGTATAGAATCAGTTGAAGATATAAATGGATAACAAAAACTTTGGATTTCGACAGTATTTGTAAACATAGAAAGGATACGACAACTGCTTAGTCTAAGTATTATATAAATCAATATATTATATGAGTAATAGATTGTCATCCTGCAACTCAAATATTAAATAAATTATAAACTAAAATATGAGACAATAACTCAAAACAAAAGGAAATAACAGTTTGTATGAAAAGTTTGCAAAATATATGAATTAGATTTAAGTTAAAGTATTATACCATTGGATTGCATTAAATCGATTTGTTGGTACTGATGAGCGACAACTTCGGGTTCGATTTGCATTACCACTAATTTCGACTCTCCGTCACTATTGCGGCTTAAATATACTGAAACCGACGACCGCTCGACCACTACAGAGCCTTTATTAAGTGGTATTCTGGAGAACATCGATCGAAACAATTGAAAGGGAGATATAAATTGAAAAGAAGTATCGCTGTTGTCATCTTTGATAGTATCGGCCAACTCTTCCTCCTTTTCCTTATTGTTGGTCTGAACTTCAGGTTTATTGCTGTCACTATTAACGGAACTACTATTACAGCCGATACTACAGGCATAGTATTCGCTCGAATTCTTCTTCAGATCATAAGCTTCTGAACAGTCTATTAAAAAGAAAAATCAGACGATTAATGAATACATTCAACTTTAATCAGATATTATAAGACATTAAAGTAATTGGTTTACAACAAGACTTTCATAACTAAAGTAAACGAAACAAAAAAAATCTAAAAAATAATTAACCTTTTTTTTGATTAAAGGAATATTATTTCTATTATATGAGAAATGAAACAAAATATTTAATCATTTGAAGCGACAATAAATAGGATTAAATCTTAGGCCACAATCAGCGAAAGGCAACCAAAAAAATCGATTTTAGTGTCAAATATCAGGTCTCAGTTCTCACAAAAATATAGAGATTTTTATGAATCACAACTAATTTATGTGAATTTGATGTCTGTGTGCCGTATATTAGCGTATAATGAGCTTAACTATAGGCCAGAATAAGGCACATACCAGTAGTCTAAAGACATGACGAACGACGGATCGGTCACAAGAATAACGGAATCAAATCAATCTTTTAGACATCACATCATAAACAAAGAAGTGAATAGAAAATAATCAATTCGTGTCACGAAAGCACAGCATAAGACTGTACTTCGAACGACACAAAACTATAATGGATATAATGGACTTTAAATAAGTCAAAAAGAGGACTTCGAAAGGGATACAGAATTGAGAGCTAATGCACTCTACTCTCAAAAATAGACAAATCATTCATATTTTCCATAAATTTTGCAAAACTATTGATTTTAAAATGAATTAAATGAAAAAAGTATTGATTTGTTGTCGACACCATTAAAATAAGTGAAGTCTTTTATAAATTTAAATCATTTTAAAAACAAATTCTTGAAAAATACTTAAGAATTTTATTATTAAATAAAAAGCATTTTTGATGAGACGTTTAATACAAAGTAGAGGCAATACTCGGTTAACCCATTTGGGACGGAATCCAAAAAACAGAAATATTTCTATAAATTAGTTATATTTTCAAAATTGAGAAAAAAAAACTTTAAGTGAGACTTCAGTTTCATAATTAGAGCACATTTTTATTCATTCATTCATTAAAAGAGAATGTATTTAACAAAATAAATGAATACATGAAATGAATACATAATTTCAAGTTTACTCACAATAATTATAATTTTATGTTTAATATAGCATTGGATGGTTTGTTTGAAATCCAGGAAAATTTAAAAATCAGAAGAAATGAACTAACATAAATATATATAGAGATCAGTATTATCTGACATGGCTAAAGGGGGGTATTTCAAAATACGCAAAAATCGCCAAAATGCCCCTCTTTCGCGTGAAGACCTTAACATTACGTCTATGGACAAGCACTAGGTCTGTCGACTGTTTACCAAAATACCCTACCCTGATACCCCCCTGAGGTTGACTAGTTTAGCCATGTCAGGTATTATGTGTTCAAAATAAATTATGAATTGCCCTGACCACTTTACTGACCACTTTTCCACTCACTGTTTCATTTAATAAAAGTAATTAAAACACAATTATTATTAATTTTTAGTAAAAAATAAACACTTAAATTAAGACACAATTATTGTACTCTTCTTTTCTCATATTAATTAAAAGGTAATTCTTATCATAATTTTTCAAAACTATTTATTGGAAAGAAGTTTGCATTCAATTGCGACTAATCTATAGAATGTAAGGAATCTTAACTTTTTGTGGACTCATTTAACAGAAATGTTTTCTTTTGATTCACACAATTATTTTTCTAAGATTTATGTGAATATTGGATGTATTCATAAAATTTTAATAATAATTTCATATTTTCATATGAAAAGGTTTCGGTTCGGGTTTGAAAATAGACTAAAACTGTGGGCTCTAATACAAACTTATTTCAGTTCTTTGAGCGCAGAATAAGTTCACAAATGAATAATATTCTCAAAAAACTCAATATTTATATAAATCTAAGTTTTCAGAGATGTAGTCATTGTTAAGGAGTATAGGATATCAAATATAAATGTAAAAATAGCCTAAAGATATCAAGATCAAATTAATGGAAATTTTTATAAAAATGTGCTCTTAGCAAATCAAAACTAAAGACAAGAATTCAAATGCATATAACGAGTGTTTGGTTGAACACCATTTAATAATTTGCAATATTTTCACAAAATTATGATCGAAGGAAACGATCGATGAAAACAAAATTAATTCTGTTTTGAAAAGAGTTGAAAAGAGGACACAAATTAGTTAACGACTCAGAATCCAAATAAGTGGAAAGTGTCTGAAATTCGATTAATTGTGTCGATGGCTATAATAAAGTCCAAAGAGTTGTTCGCTCGGACTAACACTGGAATAAATGGTCACAAATTAGGAACAGACAATGTGTTACTACACTTCGCCAATTCATTCCACTTTTGGAAACAGAGAAAACTTGAGGCGAAAAATATATATATAATTGTGTTTCAGATACGATAGCGAACAACTCAATGAACTAATGAAGAACTGAATTAATTATTCTTCACATCAGATCCCAAACTGTTTTCTATTGTTTGCGATCAAAGATAAGAAAAGAAAAGAAAGAGTTTTGTCTGACAATCAGATATCACTAAATAATGACTAGTTTTGGATGTATTCAAGTCTGACTTTAATAGACTTTAAAAGATAAATATCGGAAACAATCCTTTTGTTTGTGAATATTAGCTATTGATTAGAATTAAACATTCATTGAATGACATCCAAACCATCGACTTTTAAAGACAATTGATTAGCAAAACATTTGACTCAAAGAATTGATTAGAAATCAATGAAATGTATAATAAAATAACATTTGAATTATTTATTCAAATGTTATTCCACTCAAACTTCTCTTTAAAAGTATAAACAGATATTAAAGGAAAGACCAAAAGAGCACAGATTTTGTGAATTCAAACAAAATTACTTTCGGGACAACAGTTCGTAAACTCATTTTTCCGAAAAGAAAAAAATTAACAGAAATGGGAAAAAATTTATCTTCAATATGTCCATGCTCAATAAAACACAATGACATGAAAAGTGGTCAATTTTTCATAGTTAATCTCTCGACTTGACTCATATAAAATGAATTCTCAAAACAAAAATAAAAATAAAACAGAATTTCTAAAGTCTTATCCATGGATTTCATGAAAATCCTGGCAAATAAATTGCCAATCAAACTGTCAATTGTCCCGGAGCTAAATCAAAAAAATAGAATAACCAATCAATTGAATCAAAGGCTAACCATTAGTTATGTTCAAAACCATCAGAAAATGTTTGGATAACAAATACTTTCCACTAATTACTGAAATAAATTTTAACCAAAACTTAAAACAGTTTACATCTAATGAACTAAAGACTAATTAAAGCGAAGAAAAAAAAATTAATGCTTTAATTAAAGTTAAGACCCGGACTCAAAAATTGACTTAAATGGGATCTATAATTCACTTATAATACTTAACACAATTATATAAGTTTGGAAACAATTCATTAATTACATTGAGTTCCAGTTTTTGGCATCGAATGGAGCGTTAGTTTCAAAGTTAAGAACTAACGCATCATTTATTTAGATTTACATATAATTAGTCATTCAATATGTGTTTATACAGACATTGAATTTAATCATTTCTATTGAAAACTCATCAAACTATAGTCCAGGAAATGATATTCAGTATCAAAACACTGGATACTGCATACGATAGCCTCGGGTTTAGTCTCCTAAAGAGTGAAAATGAATTGATATAACTCTAATACTGACAACTCTTAAGCAAACCTTATATTCACTGAATTCCAGTTATAAATGATTTCCACTGAAAGGCCATTCATTCCAAACGAAACACATTTTTCATATCTTATGTATAATATGTTTGGCTTTAAATCAATAAATAAGAATTTAGTTCACATTTCACTAACTTTTAAACAATAGAAATATATTCGCAAAATCATTGAAATCGAAGGAAATGGCTATTGATTTCTAGAAGGGGTTCATTAGAAATAGACTTATAATTGATATAAATTTCTTTTATATAACACAAGAAAAACCTTTTGTTCTCCGAATAAGTGAATAATTTATTTAAACCCAAAGCGAAAAACAGGCAAAAATTGAGTTAATTTAGTGATTAAGTCAAGTCTTGTTTGTCTTCTGAGCCAATATTTTGCTTTTCATCAGAATATCAATACATCATTAGATATAATAACCCAATTATAACCAAAGATAACAGACTTCAAGTTATTAAACGAAAAAAATTCAATTTATTGTATGATTTGATCGAAAACGTCTAATATCTGTAGTTAATGGACACAAACTAGTAGTATATGAAAAGACTCTAAGGCTTTAAGACAAGTGCTGTTAAGGTTAACGAGAAAATCGATTGAGAATTTCAGCTCACTTTCAGTTTATCGATGAGTTTATATAAAATTAAGAAAATCATCATTTGATTACTTCTTCGAATGTCAATAGTGTTGGTATAATATAATGAAAAAAACGTTATCCGAGACAACTCATTCCAAAGCAACTGACCATTAGTTCAATGAATGAGTGGTCCTCTGATCCTAACGACGACCGCATAAATCAGACAAACAGTTGTCTACAAAAGAATGAGTTCTCCGAAAAAAAGATGTGAAGCGGAGATAAAGCACTCGACTCTGGTTTATGTCACACAAGAAATCCAATGATTCGCTTTAACTACACTTTTTTGTCGTCAAATCTTTTATTATTTTCTCTTTTGTATCGCAAACAACAAAATCGATGTATTATTTGTTTCGATTTATATGTATTCCTATCCATTGTTCAGTCATTAATTTGTTTGGATATAAATGACACAAAACGAGTGCCAATATTACAATTTCAGTACAATTACTGAACCGCCAGACATGACTCTATTCCTTCCTTTTGGTGTCTTAAAGACAAGAATTGGACACAAAATTCTTTTAGTTTTTATCCCTTCTATTAGTGCTATAAATCAAATTAATTTGTTTCCTATTATTGGCAATAAAACTAAGAATTTCATTCGAATAATCAAATTATCTGAATAATTGTCTCATCCATTGAACCTAATGTGCACTGGATTTGAGAGAATAAAAATGGTTAAGTCGGGAGTATTGAACATCCCTTCAGAGATAAATTGAATTCTTTTGTACCAATAATTTCGGTATAAAATGAAATACTGAATGCAATTGACAGACGAACCGATCCTCTGCTGAACAATAACCGCCAGTTTTGTCAAACTATAGACCAATTTTAGACAAAAACACATAAAAATTCTTCTTTTAGTTGCCTATGGTTTGGATTCTTGCGGAGCAACAGAATTATTGATTTCGACGACAATTGAGTACAACTCTATTCAATGTTTTTATGACCTCATATGAGCTGCTTTTTCGGTAAGTTCTACACATCCTTCACATCCTTCAGCCACCAAAATGTGTTCACTGACTCGTATGCGATCTAAACGTTTATATTGCCTTATATTTTGGTGTCAAAACACAGTCAACTATTTTGACGAACGTTTGACTTAACACAACCGACTAAAACATTCCATCAAAAAAAAATATTTTCATTTCAAGACATCAAAGAACTACATATTTATACAAAAGCACTTCCAGCTATAGGTTCGACTTCTTAGTCCATCAAATTCACAAACAGAAGAGCTCAGAATAAATGCAAAAATAAATCAATAAATTTTAATAAAATTTAATTTAAAATATAATAAAATGGAGTCAATTCTATCGCAAAGAAACAAAACTGAAGACCAAAAACTTCAACATTTTTTCCAATATAAAAGTTTCATTCAATTTGATATACTATTCCTCTACTATTGGCGCTCAATCTAAACACTTGAGTGCTTTTTCTCAAAATCAAATCAAAATCTCCAGAACTGATAGATTTGGCATATATTCTGTGCTCTTCACTATTGAGATCCACTATATTTTCAATAACTATCAAACTTTTATTTATTATTACATGTCTTTTAGCCCACACTTTCCATAACGACATTCAAAACTGGAATATAATATATCAACAAATTCTTGTATTCAATTTCAAAAGAGATAATAAACACTTCATTTGGAAAGCCCTCAACTCAGCCCTCAATTCAAAAGCAATTTTCTTATTCGGTGACAATTTTTCTTATTTGAAAAACTATCTCTTTGTTTGAAAACCACTAGAAATTTATGTTTCTATACATCCAAGATTAAATTTAGTGGCCACTGAATTTGGTCATTTAAATGTCAGTTTATATAAGCTATTTATTTTTATGGCAGACTTATGAGCACAGAATGAATACGACTCTAAATAAAAAGGAATTAAACCATTAAACCACTGAAACACAAACTCTATTAAATCAAATATTAAACAACAAAATCACTAATTAGTAATTAGTAATTAATTCACGAAATGAATGAATTGTTAATATAATTGAGACAAAGATTTAGTCCCAAAATATGTGAACAATGGGTCGATACAAATGCTTATCTCCGCACGAATTGGAAGTTCATTTGCAGAGCATTTTCTGAACCCAATTCTTGTTTATAATACAATTTATTTTTAAAAGCGATTAAATTTTCAAAATTAAGAATTCAGTGCAAACGTGACTCTAATAAAAACATTTACTCGAATTAATTTTATTAAATAATTGCAAACATTTATCCATTTATATGAAAAGATCGTCAAAACGAAACTAAATTTGAATTTTAATTACAAGACATCGAACAACAGTCATAACAAACTTTGAAAACAATATAAAAAAAATTAATTAAAAGAACAAATTCTACACAAAATTTTTCATTTCATTTCAACTCTAATAATGAGTCAAATTATAAATGAAATTATATTCGGGTCTCATAACAGACACTTCTGGGACTTCAGACACACTCAGAGGAAGAAATGATAAACACTTTTTGAATAAATGACTACAATTTGTTATATAATTACACTCTGAAAATATAACAATAATGAACTAAAAGCGTATCGGAAGGCTTTCCTCATCCATTCGACACTAATTATGGCAAATATTTTTGGCAAATGTTTTGCTCGATATTAAACTTTAATGGAATGACTCGAATGACATTATCTTTAATATCCTTAATGTTAATATCGGTAATTAAATCCACAAAAACACAAACGGACAGATCAACGACCCCTCACCTATTATCAAAACACTAGAAAAGGTGATTATTCTTTCAAAGGAATAATCAATAAAAGTAGTCTTGATAAGAAAAACAGGCCTTTTCTTATTCCGGAGTAAATTCACGTATACTTTGAAAATCTAGAAAAGCGTTGTTTGAGTGGAATATGGAATACAAAATGAGTCAATTTTATAGGCATTCCATGAGATTATGGCATTACAATTGCAATTACCTTGGTACATGTATTGCAAATAAAATCCAATCATTATTTTCAAATAAATTTAATTATTAATTTCTAAATTTAATTTCAGTGAATGAGTTTTATCAAGGACAATTCATGCTTAGAATATTAATAATATATTACATATAAAACGATATATATATTGTGAAAGAGTATGAAAGTGTGTTTCTATCTTGTTAAAAAATAATGTTAATAGTTTATATTTTTATAAAATAGCCCTGGGTAATTACAGTGACTCACATAAATTATTCACACCTATACTAAACTATTCCTTCTAACAAATTTAGTATACCATGATAAAAATTTGAAATTTAAATAACGACTAAATTTTTAAAAATGTTATCAATTTTTCACTCAATATTAGAGAAGATATACATCGAAAAGACTGCACTTCAAGTCATTCCTGTCTGTTATGTCTGAAATAAAATTAAAGGAAAAGTATTCAAATAAATATTCAAAAAGAAATAATATCGTGGAATGCATTACAGCCCTATTATCCCAAAATATAAGGAAAAACAAATATAATATTGTATTGACTGTAACTAAACAAACAAAATATAAAACTTTTTTCATTTAACACTTTATTTTGATTAAACAACAATTTTAAAACTAAATAATAAAATCTATTGAGAAAAGGGCACAGAATACTATTCACACGAAAAAATATAAACATTTGATCAAACTTTGGACAAAAAAAAGACTTTTCCAGCAGTTATTGAATTTTATTTCAACTCAAGTGAAAGTATAAAACTTCAGTTCTTATAGTAATAAGAAATATATTCTTGGAATAAATCAGCGTTTTATTAAAAAATCTAAATTGAAAGCAAAAAAAAGAAACGATTCATAAAAAAGTAGTTGAAAACGCTTTCAATAACATAACGAGTCTACAATTCGAGTGAATTAAACCGTGAAAATCATTGTTAACAAAATATTCTGTTCTCAAAAATATTGATACTCAGGAAAGGGATATGAAACGAGAATTGCCTCATAAATATAGCAAAAAACATGAATTTTGTCATCTCTCCAATGAAAACATGTTTTTATTTGAGTTATTTTTAAAATTTTGTATACATTTGAAGATAAAACGATCGATACTTTCACTCAATATTCATAACTAACACATATTCATATCCGGCAGAAAAATGAAAGTTTAATTCAATTAAGACTAAATTACTAACAATTTTCGACATATTTTACGGCACATAACGTCTATCAGATCTAATAATTGACACAAATTACAAATTTATGGCTAATATTTGGAGCCAACAGTTATAATAACGATTCGTGTATTACACCCGAAGAACACCAAAAAATGATATCATTTATTGATTTTTCTTTCAATATTTGCCATAAATTTCTAACGAATGGCAACAAAACTAGAAGTCGTGGCAAACATTTATTAACAAATATTCTACTCTTTTTTCAGCAAAATTTCATTAATTTTATATTAAATTTATTTTGTCTAAAATGGTCTGTCATTCAAGACATGAGACAACAAATGTTTTACAGATTTTCACTGAAACTCTAATTCAAAGAAAAAAAAGTTAATCGAATGAAACAAATAATTAGATTCGCATTCAATTATACGAACTGAAGAAAACCCCTTAAATATCAGGAATCAATTGAAACATTTCTTAATGGAGTTCTTCACTCAATTAAAAAAAATTGAATAATTGAATAGAAATAAGAAAAAAGAGACCCTTTTTGTAATCTGACACAATTGAACTCTTGATTAGTCGACAATAAATTATTTATTTCGCAAATTAAGCAAATTTTCTTCGATAATAAATAAATTGAATTTTAAATAAACAAAATTAACACAACTTTTTCAATACAATTGTAGATAATTAACAATTGAAGGACTCATAAGTTAAGAATAGAGAGAAAATTATGAACAGCATATCATTTTGTGGAGGTGTTGTTCATTCACAAGGACTGATCACTTATTTAAGAGTTACTACTTTTACGGCATTTGTAATATAAGAGTCGAGGAGTCGTAGGTTTGACTAAATATATATAAATCAAACATTGATTTTGATTATAAGCTATTATTCGGAAACTTATCGCAACTCATTTCAAAGTTAAAGAAAATGGATTTAAAACCCATTTTTATTAAACCCATAATACCAGTGCTTAAAGAGTATAAGAGATAATGAAAAATGTGTTCAAAACATTAAAAGACAGGTTTGATATCTGAAACGTTTTTTCCGTTAATATCAGAGAAAAATCATTTGTATTTTAAGAAAAGAAAAATATATATATATTTCGTGTTTAGAGTCAACACAAACAAAAGCCAATCAATTATAGATGCAAAGAAGCTAAAAGACAGTCATTCACTCAGAAAACATGATTTGCATAAGACTTAGATCAGAGTCAAGAGTTAATCAGACAAAGAATTCTATTCAACAAACAGACAATGAATGCCAAAAAACTTAACTATTTTTCAACGAAAATAATAAAAAAAAACTAAACTGAAAACCAAAATATAATAACAATAAATAAGAAACAAAATATAAGTAAATAATAAGAGGTCTGAAAATTATAGATAAGTGAAAGGAGTGAATCATAACTGAATTAAGACCACTAAAAGTGCATTAATAAAACAAAATGAGTAATAAATGCAATCATAACAATAGAAATGATGGAAATTATATCAGTTGTTATGAGACTTTTGGCAACAAATGCCAGTATTTTATACATTAATCTGATATAAGTATTGGTTTACAAAACGAGGATATGTTTTGGTTATGTTTTTGGGATTTAGTTTTCATTCAAATATAAACTCAATTCTGTGACAAAACTCCGGTTTTTGAAGGCTATGGCAGACATAGACCTGAACTACAACTAATTGAGAGACTGATCACTGATCAGACATTTAATGGCGTAACTGTTGCCTAACGAGCAATCATTGCATCTGAAATTGACTTACAGTTAAGACATTTGTTTGAAACCAGTTGTGGATCAACTTTGATGGCCACAGACGAGTCCTCTTTAACCAATTTTATATAATTCAAAATAGCGAAACGACAGCCCCGTTGACAGGCATTCAGATGTTGCGACTGTTGACCACAAATCAGATAAAAACAATCAATTCATTGGCTAAAGAAGTGGTACTTATAAGACAATAGAGGAGTCATTCAGTTTCGACTCTCAGTTCATATCTCAGGAATTGTTAGTTAAGTAAAACTTATGATAACTTTGTCTTCAGATATAAAGAGTGACTTTTAGGACAATAATTGTCTAAAACAGTACTTACTTTGGGATAAGTGTGCAGTGAATAAGTTTTGCTACAACTTTGATAACAATTTGTCTTATCTTCCAATCGATTTATAGCATTGGCTGCCGAAGTGTCGGCACTCACAACAACATCAGTCAGACCAGTTATTACCGACAACAGCACCGGTACTGTCGACCAAAGTATCTTAATTAACATAATTATAATTAGCAATCAATGAACGTAAATAAAAGTCGATTCCGTTATTTGTTTTAAAGCGAATCCGAAAAAATACAAAAACTGAATACAATGTTAACCATTGAGTGAATAGAGAGACGACTGAACGCAACGCCAAACAAACCTCAGTCTGTGGCGAATCGACGAATGCAATACTTGTTTCCATAGCCACCACTCACAGCACATCTCTATTGTAGTGACATCAATACAGTCAAACCTAGTTTTAACACTCAAACAACCATTAGATGACATTTTTCCAAACATTTAATTAAATGACCACAACATCATTGAAATAAAATGATTTTTAAATAAATGATTAATAAATGAATGACTTTTCATGAAAATTGTATTTTTATTTCAATTTTAAAGATTTAATTTACACATCAATTAGTGAACGAAAATTTCATTTTTATCAGAAAATCGACTTTCATTGAACTCAATCACAGCTTTCGACTTATGTTTTAAACTAAATCTGAATAATTTGAGTCAATATTTGATAGCAATAACTTATTGACAATAAGAGTACAATATTTAAAGTCTTGGAAAATACCAATACTTATATAATAAGATGTCATTTGCCTTAAATCTAGAAATTTCTTCAAAAATATATTCCATTAAAAAAAAGACAAAACACTAAATCGGATAACAATTCTTAACGGAACCACTTTTTACACATAAAATTAGCGCCATTTGGATATGTTTTGATCACCAAAACAATTAACAAGTTGTCAATTGTGCTAATTTACAATTAGCTCACTTGAGCTTAACCTTAGATCACATATTTTTATTATCAGTTTATAAATCAATTCTTTTGAAAGGGTTTTCTCTTAACATTTGTTTAAATTTTTTTTATTTCGTAACTTTCAGTCAATACAACAAATATCTGTAAAAACCTGTGAAAAACCATTCGATCCGTTCAAATGAGGCACTGATTCAAAACCATTAATTTAGACGTCTTATCACAACTGACTGCTAGTCTTCAAAGAGTTTTGTATTTCATGAGATTAAAACCCATAGAAATAACTAAAAAAATCTTAAAAATCTAATCAAAAAAGAGATCAAAACTATTATTTGTTTAGAAAAATACAATTTATATTAAGAGTAGAAGACTAGCAAAAAGTCGAGTAATTATTGTTACAAAAAAAAATTGAAAAATGATTTGTTTGGCGATTATCCTGCAATCAATGGTCAGAACAATATCTTGAGGCTTATTGTGTCTCGTCTTCCCATCTTCGGGAGAGAAATCTTCTATAAATAATTGTCACATAAATGGCGAGCAATAAGACCACAAAAATGTCGTCGAGAAGACCAAAGAGTCCAAAGACAGCCTCTGGTATCATATCTAACGGCGATATTAAGTACATTATGGCGGCCACAAAACATAAGACAATTCGGATCCTAAACATATACATAAGACCCCCGACAGTGAAGAACTCAGACATCAAATGACGCAAAAGCGTCGGTAAATCGTATAAATAGTCGATATACTGTCGGTTCGGAGAGAATACAATTAGTTAATCCAGATTTTGAACTAAGTCTAGGAATGCGTTAAGCGATTGAAGGGCCGACAGCATACACTTTACCGGACGGGGTTCTCCTGAATATCTCCTGTTATAGTCATTGATGTCGTGTAAAATATTTGTCCGTTCGTTCAGCTCTTCTTCGGTTACATTTTGATTGGGAGGAAAACATTGCAACAAAACGCTGACCTGTTGTCGACACACCGGACACCTTATGGGACCGCCTCTCCACTGTCCGTGACGCCAATATACAATTAGACATTGAGCTACAGTCAAGTATAAGTTATTAATACTTTAATAAATTAGAGACAAATTATATCTAATGTTTAATAAATAAATTTAAACGATTCTTAGAATTAAGTCATTTGAGTCTATAATTATTTATATAAGAAATGGTTTTTCAATTTAATTAAGATATTATGCGATAATCTCTTATCTAAAGTAATAATTTGATGGATATATATATATAAAAGATATACAATGTATAGCATATACTAAGACTTATAGACTAAATATAACCCAATATATACTTAATTAAAATAAAGAAAGTATTTTGACCTAAACCTCAAATCAAAATATTTAAACTAAAATATTAAAAAAAAAAGTTTTATTACACTCCTCTGACTATCATTTGAGTGAATGATGACATTAAATGCATTTTCTTGTAATTCATTAAAGCCTTTCGTTTAGAAAACAAAAACATATTTTGCATATTATTATCATTTATTTTAAACTAAATATAACTAAAAGATTATAAATTAGAGTAAATGAATGGAAAACTCCAGAAAAACAAAGATCAAAAGACCAAGCTCATCATAAAAGCCTTATAATTAAAGTGTAAGTTTTCGATCCAATTATATCTTTAGATAAATTTTCTTTAAATTTAAATTTAGAACAGTTTTAATTACCGCAAAAGAGATGACCACAATTAGTCTCAATGGGAAAACGGGGTTCGTTGAGACAAACCGGGCAGTGATTATCCATTCCGTAGTGATGAGAGTTGACTACATTAACGCCATTATCACTGCTATTCGCTGAAGAATTACTATTTTGTAGGAACCGATCAGAAAACAATTGTGATAACTGTTGTCGCGTCTGATTCACTGCCGACTCATTTGACGGATGGATCCGATTCTCGACGAGACGTCGGCCTCTATTTTGGCACAAATTTGTTACAAAGGGGTCAGACATTGAAAATGAAAACTCATTCAACAACTGATTGCAAATCCTTTTTATATAATATAAAAAAATTTTCGATAAAAAATATTAAACGTTTTGTCGATAAGACAACAAAAAACGATTAATTTCTGACAGAACTTCGACTCAAAATCAAGGGTTGGAAACAGATATAGAAGAAGCAGTTCCACAGACTCTGACATATGTTTCACTTATCAATCAAACGACAATATAGTCTATCAATCAGGACATCGACTAAACTGAGATAACCTTGAATTCAAACAAAAGTTAAGACAAAATTTCACTCAAATGAAAAATTTATAAATTAATGACAAAAATTCGTTATACTTGAGATCCGTTTGACTTTTATTAAGAAAATAATTGCTTAATGTTTGGTCTCAATATTGCAATCAATTGTCTTAAAATAGATTTAGACTTAAACTCAAAGATTAGATAAAACAAATGATAAGATCAGACAAAGAGCAACAAAATGTTAAAAATATAAAAATCAAATTTAAGAAAAAAATCATTGAATACCTTTTATATATAAAGATTAATGTTGTGATTGAGATAATGACAAAACTAATGGAGAATAAAAAGACTTCGTTTCCGATGCCTTCAATAATTTGGGTCTCATTTAAAACCATTAGAAACGTATCGACCATTCAATTGGTTTTCCTCATAATCTCATAATTATTAAAATCTATTTAAAACTAAATTTATTAAAATTAAATACCATTTTCTAATACAAAACAGTAAACAACATATTGTTATTGTGTTTAGTCTAAATGACCTGCGCACCACTGACCTTAAACAATTTGCACAAACATTTTTCAATAATACAACTGCACCGCAAAACAAACCAAAAAGGGTTTAACTCTAACACATGTCTTAACCAGAAAAGCAATGAAACAAAAACATTAAAATCTTAACTAAAATATTTTATGTAAAAAATATTAACAAAATTTTAATTTTAAAATTTAAAACAAAAATATATAAAACATTTTATTTGAATGAAATAATGATTAAAATAAAAGTAATTTTTGTTTATAAGTCGTTTTAAAACTGAACCTTAATATCGAAGTTTTGCACCTTTTTATTAATACTCACATAAGTGTTAACCCCTTTTATATAAAGCAATTCTTATCCATTACTACAGTCAGAACCAGATATTAGCAACAAATAAATTATTTATTAAAACTAAATATTTTCCTCTAATTTAATGG
>JAQIXI010000472.1:0-23123 GCA_034700165.1 Galumnidae sp. Gr-Ori-00277
ATTCAATTTGAGATTTAATAAAGAGATAAATAAAAACATATATTGAATACATTATTAATATTTCATTCTTAGAGACATTTCAATAAAACAATTGCTTTACAAAAGATTAGATCTTTTTTTAACATTCATTAAAACAATTAACAGATAATTAATCCTTTTATTAATTTTTACTTTAAAAAGGGATCAAAAGATTTGGTTTTTCCAAAAAAAAAGACAAAAACAGATTTTCGAATAAATTTTTCTAATAATTAAAAGTCTTAATAAACTTTAATTTTGTAAATAATAAGACTAATAAATGGATAGTATTTGTGCTAATTATTAAAACGAGTCGTTTCAAGATTAGATGGATGTCATTGTTATTATTCTGTACTTAAAGAAAGATATACTAATATTTGAAATTTATTTCTAATTATATTTTTGACAACATTTCCACTAAAAAAATATATGAAAATAAATCTTAAGAATTAAGAATAAAATGAATTCATTTTAAGTTTATTATAATTTATGTCTGAAATAAATTTAAATACAAACCAAGAATTCATTAAAACTTAATCATCGGTTCAAACGTCAAAAAAAGCCATAAATTAATGAAAAAAATAAAATAAGAATTGCCTTAATTATAATCGTTGTATAATTTTTTTTTCTCCGAATGTAATCAATATCTAAAAAATTACAACAAAAAAAGAATTGAGTGGTCAGTGGGTCACTGGAATAATGAGGTCTGTCCTCAATCTATTCTAACTATCGGTGATCATCAAAATCAAGAACACTAAACATTGTTTCTTATCTCAAGCAATGAAACTTCAGTAGCCCTTCAGGTTGTGCTCAAACAGATGCCAATGAACTTGAAATTAATATTATTTCCATTTTCTTCATTATAGTTATGACACTCTTAGTGTTTATGCATTTTATCATTAATTTATTGTATAATTATTACATTTATTTTCATTTGTAATCAACTGAAACAAAATCCTATTTATATTCAATTATTAATTTTAATCGATTGGTTATCATTAAAATGTACTTTATTTGTGTCAAAGTTCACGATATTTACATTTTTATAATTTTTACAAAACAGAAGATAACTTTTGATGAGAGGATTTGAAAAATAATTAATGACTAAATTCTGATTAATATATAATTAATAAAAGATTAAATTAATTTACGGTTATTTTAATATTTAAATATAAAAGAAATCTTAAACTTTCACAAATAAACATTAGTCTAGGTCTATTTTAAACTTTCCTAATATTTTAAAATTTAAATTTTAAAAAAATTATAGATTTCTTATTTGATTAAAGAATAAAATTTGAGATTTAAAATTAGAAATAATAATTAATCTAGTTTATATTAAAACAGTAGGATTGCCTCAAATACAAACAGAGATAAAAGTTAGTGTCACTACACTTAATTGTGAGTGCATGAGGAGCATATAAGTGTTCTAGGTGCATTGAGTGGATCATATTCAAACAGGTTATAAAATGATAACATATTTTCTTTATTTTTAAGATATTTCTTGAGATGTTTTTAACGATAAGATACTGAAGTATTCATTTAATTAGTAGTAATTAGCGTTTGTTTATTTGATAATCAAATGTTATTTCGATAATAAACGAGTGTTTTATTGCATTTGAGAACAACAACTTGAAAGATGGCCAAGATTCAAAAAACCACTTAATGTTACACATTTTAATTGTTTTAAAATAAAATTTATTTAATTTTTAAAGAATTTATTGAAGCATTAAATTATGAATTCTTATTCTTTACTCATTTTAGTTATCTTTAGTTGAAAACTCAGTTAAATCAAAGTTAAAGTCATTGTCTGCTCTAATATGCGGTTAATTTGATTAAAAAGCCATAAAAAAGAGAATATTCTGATAATGAATTTTAATCAAAAAATGGACCCGATTTTCATTAATGAAAGATAATATCTGAAACTCATTTATAAGGAATGAAAAATTCTTTTGTCACTTCAGAAAGTGTTTAATCCAACAATTTTGAAGTAAACCAAAATGGGATCCAAACAAAAACAAATGATTCCTTTTGAAGAATTGTATTTAGAAGTCAAAGATTGTAAAAGTAATGCGTTGAGTGAAAGCAATGGTCGAAACAATTGCTGCAAACTTTGGAATAAAATTCCGTTTAGTGGCAAACAATTGGTCCTAATATTGCTTTTATGTTACGCCAATTTCTGTGTTGGAAGTGCTTATTCACTATTAGCGCCGTTCTTTCCCGTCGAAGTAAATGTCTTTTCATTGTATTTTTTTAACAATTACTCAGAAATAGAACTTTTGGTTCAAATCTGATAAAATTAGAAAAATATTTAATTTTTCTTAAAATGTTTAATGAAGTGAAGAGTCGGGCGATTCTGTTATTTAATGAATTGATTTAAAACAAAATTTTTGATTATTTTTCTTATATTAGGCTCAACTGAAAGGGGCGTCAGAGACATGGATAGGACTAATTATTGCAGAATATCAAATAGCTTTGTTCGTTGGGGCAACATTTTTTGGAAAATTGGTCTGGGTTATTTTCTTAAAATAATTATTTGACATTCATTTTACAAAAGATACCCCCATTAACCCCAAAGTTTATGCTGACCACTGGTTTGTTAGTGGCCGGAATCTGCAGCGCCTCATTTGGGTCAGTCTTTATACCACACCAGACATGGCCAAAGTTTTCCAATCGAGGGGTGGGTTTTAGGGTCGAACAAAAAGATTCATGAGGTTGAGGGGAATTTCGAAATGTCCTCGGTGACTTTGGCTATGACTGATTTATACTAATTTAATTTTATGTCAATACTTAAAGTTCTTTTTTTTATAGATTCCTTCAGTGGTCGCCAAATGGAATACCTTTTATAGCCATAGGAATGACGACCCGAACTATCGAAGGGTTAGGAGTGGCCGCTTTCTTCACAAGTTGTTGGACTCTTATTTGTCTCGACTTTCCTAAACATATATCAAAACTTTTTGTAATAATATATAAAAAGTTATCGAACTCTCAATTAATAACTATTTATTAAATATTTAAGGCAACCACTGAAATGTGTTACGGCGTTGGAATGATATTCGGTCCCGCGATTGGAGGCCTTTTAAATCAGGTATTTATTAATCACTTGTTGTAACCGATTCCACAACATTTAAAAACGGATTGACTTAATAGTTGGGTGACCAACACTTAGGGATCGGCTTTTGTCTACCCTTTTTTGTGATGGGATCTATGCTTCTGATTGGGTCCACTCTTATATATTTTCTTCTTCCGAATTCAAGTAAAATATAATTTTAACTTTTAATTGATTTAAAGATATATTCCAACAGAAAGTGCTGTTAGTGTTGAGCGGACGAGTGTTTTAAGTGTTTTGAGTCATTTCAACGTTACTTTCAATGTATTAATTAGTGTTAATTGTTTTCTATTGATTGGCTTCAATGAGGCCACTCTTGAACTTCATTTGGAAACAGTTTAGTATATAATCCGATACATCCGAAACATTTATATAAAACTATTACTTTTTAAGATCAAAGAGTTGTCGCCATCAGTTACGGGAGGAATATTCGTAATATCGGGTGCTTTATATGCTCTTTTCAATCAGGTTTGGGCACATTTTGCGGAAAAAATGGAAAATTGTCACCCGATTTGTTTTATTGGATGCATTTCTTCGTTCTCTGCATTTTTGATTGTGGGTCCGATGCCTTTCTTCCCAATTGAATCGTAAGATATTCTTCAATATTTAGTTTTAAAAATTAAATATACATCTATAGAAAACTATGGTTGGTCATTTTAGCCCAAGTATTTCTTGGACTAGGAATGGGGGCACAGTTTGTCGGAAGTTTTATTCAAGGATTGCGTCAAACGCTGTAAACATTAAAAAGTTATTGATTTTATTAATGATAATAATTTGATTTCATAGAAAAAGCGGATTTCCAGACAATGTTTCGACTTATGCTGTCGTTTCTGGAATTTATTCCTCTTCTTTTGCTTTAGGGTATGAATTAACACATATTTTCAAATACTTTTTAAATTGAGTTAAAAATTTAAAATTTATTATTTTTAACTATAGCTCTGCAGTGGGTCCGGCACTGGGAGGTTATCTGATGGGTCAAATAGGTTATCGATGGGCTACTGTTCCAATCGCTTTTCTCCAACTTTTTATGGTAAAAAACACTTTAATATTTCGAAACTTATTCTTAAATTCTTTACTTCAAGACTTCGGCAATTATTTTATATAACGTTATAAATAGGTTTCGGAATAAATCAATTAAACAACAAATAGAGCTCTAAATTTATTAATAAATTTCAGACAATTTTTATGTTTTCATCCTTTAATGTATTGTAAATTTCTATAAAAATTTATATAACAATAAATTAAACCTAAACTACAATAAAATGAAGTCGTCATTAAAGGCACGAACGGATATTTTAGACAAATACTGGTTAAGGGACAGAATGAATAAATTAACTGAACAAATACTAAACCAATTAAATAAATAGTTTCTAATAAATTCATAGACGGAAAGCAAAAGAATTTGTTTTCAAATCTATTTACAACAGTTTTGTGATGCAATTCAAGACTTTTAAGTGAATAAACGGAATAAATAACGAGTAATAATATTTTAGTCAGAGTTTCGGCCTCTCTATACAGAAGAGGAAACAACGAATAATTGCCGACAATTGAAATCATATTAAAGTGTTTGCTATCACTTTTGCTAATTAGTGCTAAGGGTGTCAAAGGGATAGTTATCAAAAGAATAGCCTTTTCGTGGACGTGCCATCCGAATAGGTATGAACTGTATGCACATATTACGAGACACCGGACGAACAATATTTGGGAAAAGTTTTGATGACTTCTTTTCCACAATTGACTAATCGATGGCTAAAAAGTGTGAATCAATTATTAAAAATTAATTTAAAAAACATTAATTACCAAAATAGAGATAATAACTAATAATAAAGTGATGAATGGAGTGATGTTCGGAAGTACTGAATGTTCATATTGTTGGACGAGACCGCCGGTCATCGTTGCATTCCCTTTAGAACCGGTTTTCAATAAAATACCCATAACTTTATCTAAACTGTTATAAAATGCCCAAAAATTTGGTGCCCAATAGGCGTGACTTAATCCTCGTTTGAAGGGAAATAACCGGGAAATCAATTGATTGATTTGACCCATGACTAGGAATGGACCAAACGATATACAAAAGACGAGTCCAACGGTTAGCGACAGTTTTAAAAAGTTTTTCACTTTGAAATTCATGTGTCGATCAAAACAATAATTTCTTAACAAATATACGAAAAACGCGGGACTCATATAAATGTAAATGTGTTTCATATTCAAGAGAACAGTAAACCAAAGGGAAGCCTCCACTTCACGCTTTTGCATAATTCTAGCCATCGATAAGAGTAATATTCCACTCAATAGTCCGTTATATTGGAAATGGATGTGATCTACAATAAGAAGTCCCGGATTCCAGAGGAAAAGCATCGCTAGAATTACATTCGGATGAAACCACTGATCATTAATTAATTGTTTGCCGAAACGGGTTTTCAATTTAGTTATTATTTGACACCATTGGAGGACAGCATAACAGTAGACAAAATCACTGACGATTACAGTAATTCTTTGGAAGAGAATTGTATTATCACTTATATATTGTTTTGCACTTATTTTCAACATATTTTCATCAAAAAAATGCGCAAATTTTGATAGAAATAACTCAAACCACGCGAAGAGCGGCGGATAATCCAGTGTCCACTCGGATGTCGACTGTAATCATACAAATTATCAACAAAAAAAAAACTAAATTAAGCGAACATTACCTCATAATACCATTGACTGATCGGTAAATTATAGGTTATTGAGAGCCAATTCCGATGGACTTCAAAATCGGTGGAAAAACTGCAATAAATGTAATAATAATTAATTTTAGTTAAAATATTGATATTAATAAACATATAATACTAACTAAGAAGGAATCAGAAGAATCTTAATGCAAGTGACACATAACACAAGTGACCAAAACTTATAGTCAGTCAACGATGACATCATCTGATCTTCACTGGATTTGAGTCGATATTTCATTTTAATAAAAAGTTTCAGAAATCGATTTCAATAAATCTTTAAATTTAAAAACCAATGAATTAAATGAAAATAAGCGCTAAAATAGTGAATGTGTTGTCCTTTTAAACTAATGTTTGGATTAAAAGTCCAGAAAAACATATGATTTGGTAAATAATATGAGTAAACATTTAAATACACTTTCAGAACATAAACACAGAATGAGAACAGAATGAGAACACAAACACTTCAATTGAAAAAAAGCACTGTTTCTATGGTTACGGCATTTAATCAGACGATATCAGTGTTGAGACGACATATCTATTGACAGTACATTTGACTCAACGTTCAAATGAATTAATTATTTTCATTAATTATCTGTCGTTTCATTATTTTATTATTAGTTTTAAACAAAGGATGGGTTTATTCACTTCTAACTCAGTGTTCGACCAATTAGTCGGTAATTTACGGCACTTTTATTTACTTTTAACCTCAAAATCAACTAAAAATGTAATATTATTCTGCAGAAAAGGCCACTTCGGAGACCAATACTACCGAAGACTGGGCTCTTATTATGGAAATATGTGATAGAGTGGGAACTGAGCAAAACGGGCCCAAAGACTGCATACGAGCACTAATTCGACGATTAAACCATTCGGTGCCGACTGTTGTCATGCAATCACTTACTGTAAGTAAACAATAACTGAATGACTCATTCGTTACATAATTTGTTTGAAATCATTTTCTCTTCAAAATTGAAATAAATTAAACGTTTTTACTAATTGTGTAGTTATTGGACGCTTTGGTCAACAATTGCGGCAAAATTTTTCATTTGGAGGTAAATATACTTTTGATTGGCTTTTCTCTAACTTTCCTCTAATTTACGCCTTTTTTGTGTGAAAACTGTTTTGTCATTTCATTCCTTTATTTGCGTTTTATTTGTTTTTTAGAAAATTTAGTGAAAATTACTCTAAAATTAACAATTAATTCAATTTTAATAATAATTTAATTTTGAATTAATTTGAATCTAATATTTCTTTAAATATTTCTCCCAAAAGGTCTGTTCCCGTGATTTTGAGTCTGAAATCCGAAAACTTTTAAGTAAATCCCATCCAAAAGTGTGCGAAAAACTGCGTCTTTTAATTAAAAAGTGGGCCCAACAGGACTTCAAAAACGACCCGCAATTAAGTTTGATTCCCGCACTCTATAACAAACTGAAAAGTGAAGGAATGGACTTCAATTCTTCTGATCCGCCAAAAAAGTCAACGCAATTACCTAAAAATCCAGATGTGGTCACCTCTTCACAGGAAGAAGAAGATATCGCTAAAGCCATCGAAGCCAGTCTTAAAGAGACTTCGAGTTCACCGAATGCTTCGATTAAATTGAATTCTAACCCAACAAAAGTCGGGAGTCTTTACCCTACGTTTAGTGAATCGATTGCAATCACTCCAAAAACCACAACAATAGAAAAAGAAGTCATCAAAGTTAGAGCCCTCTATGACTTCGAGGCCGCAGAAGATAATGAGCTGACATTCAAAGCGGGAGAAATCATAATTGTTTCGGACAATAGGTATCATTTCATTCATATACAGTCAAACCCCGATTTAAGTTAACTCTCAAAGAAACAAAACCTCAAAAATCAAAATCGAGTCATAACTTAAATAAATAGAATAATAATTAAATACAAAACAAGTTTTGACATAAACCGAGGTTTGACTTAAAGCAGGTCTGAAATGTATTTTTTTCTAATTTTGATATGTTTTCAGTGATGCCAATTGGTGGAAAGGTTCTAACCATAGGGGAGAGGGACTCTTTCCCTCTAACTTTGTGACCCCTGATATCGATACTGAGCCCGAATCAAATGGTATTTTGAATTTAATTTTATTTGAATTAATTTTAATCTTTCAGTCAAAACAAATGAGAAAAAAGTTCAGTTCAATGAAGAAATTAAAGTTTTGGAAAAAGAACCCGAAGTGGTGACCATCAACGAGGAAAAGATCGATAGATTATTACATTTGATACATGAGGCCGACCCGAGTGGTGACAAATCTGACAACGAAGAACTTCTCGTTCTCGAAGGTATGAAAGTTTTCAAAAACATTTAATTAATGTCAGCCAACTTATAGAGCAGTGCACAGCTATGGGACCCTTAATTGACCAGGAATTGATGCACATCGATAAAAAACATGCGGCGCTGACTGCAGCCAATGTTCAGTTGAATTCTGCTCTCAATTTATATCATTCCTTAATGAAAGAAAGCTATGGAATGATGGCTATGAATACTCAATATTATGGGACAATTCCTCAACAAATATCTCAACAAATGTCTCCACAAATGTCTCAACAAATGCCACAACAAATGCAACAACAAATATATGCTAATATTCCTCAATACAGTCCAATTCCTTCACAACCGCCACAAATGATGGTCAGTCAACCTAACAATATGTCGATTCCCCAACAAATAGCCCCACAAATGTCATATATGCCACAAATGCCCCAACAAATGGTACCGCAGTCTGGATCCTATCAGATGTCATTTCAACCACAAATTCCGGTCCAACAAATGCCAGGAATGCATAACGGAGTCATACAAAATGGAAACTATCGAACAGAATCGACATTAAATGAATGAATTTGAAAATAAGATTTGTTTTATTGAAATTAAATTACAATAAAAAATATTTAAATAAATGGATTTGAAATGAAGTCTATTTGAAAACAACGGTTGAAAGCATTGCTCCCAAACACTGAACGATATTATTAGTCATTAAAACGTCGACATTCTCTTCGAGATGTCGTTTGGGGTCTTGTTTTCCAACATTTTTAATGGCCAACTGTTCGGCCGTAAGTTTGTCCTCCTCTTCAACCGCTTTATTGTATGCTTTGGCCAACTCTAACATATCGATGACTGTCTTTTCATTGACAGCGCAGTGTTCGTCATAGTTCTGGAGCTGAAGGCCGTCGATCCAACTTTTCTTATGAAGATTTAAAAGCATTTTCTGTTCCAATTCGTTCTTTCGGTAATTTATTGCAATTGAATAGTAGTGTCGATTCAGTCCGTGAATCAGTGCCTGAATCGACGGCTTATTGAGATGACCCAAATTACTGGTTGTCTGTCGGGGCTCCTGACCCAAAACCATCATATTTGGGTTAATCAAACGGAAGGCATCGATTACTACTTTCCCTTTAACTGATTGGATCGGATCGATAACAACAGCGACCGCCCGTTCCGACAGCGCCTCAAAACTTTGTTGAGTATTGATATCAACCCCTGAAAGCCAACACCCGAAACCTGGATGTGAGTGATACCACCCGACAACCATTTCTGGTCTTCCCGTTTGTTTCAACATATCCAACATCTTTGCCTGAAATACCGGATCCACTGCTTCCACACTTACGCCCTGAGAAGCAAACAGTTAAACACAAATCCATTAGAAATGAGTTGTATTACAGTTCCCGACTGAGGCATTGCGAACACATCGATCACACGAACGGTATAGTCGTCCACAAACTCTCCTAACATAAGACCCATCACTTCCATGGGAACGCCAGCCCTCCCGTGTTTTAACATTTTTAAAAGAGCCAACGATGAGATATAAACCTGTTCTGCGGTGTCCACAACCGGCCCATCATTTGGTGTCGCTCCCTATCAAACATTTTTGTGGTCAAACATTTGATAGAAATACCTGTAAAGTATACCATACCTG
This sequence comes from Galumnidae sp. Gr-Ori-00277, assembly GCA_034700165.1. NCBI lineage: Eukaryota > Metazoa > Arthropoda > Arachnida > Sarcoptiformes > Galumnidae > Galumnidae sp. Gr-Ori-00277. Next base: position 9,763 of record JAQIXI010000472.1, read on the forward strand.
ACCCAAACTGCCTAAACCACCGCCTAATCGAAGCAATCGATCCATTCTTTTACTTTTAAACGGAGAAAACAAATGAAACTCAATTTAATTCCAAACAAAACTCAATAAAGACTTTTAAGTCGTGAATCAGCGATTATTTGAACAAAATTCTAAGTTTTTGGCCTTTTATGCACTCATTTAAACCAAAATTACATTTTAAAAGATACCAAAATATCGGTTAAATAATGAATAATTAGAGATTCATACATAACGTTAGCAAAAAAGGTTTTAATGTCACATATTTTATGGGCGAAACACATGTTTTGATTTTGTTTATAAAAAATTCAATATTTTGTAAATTATTATAAAATCATTAAAAAAGTGTTAATTATTTAAATAAAATGCATTTATTATTTAGAAATAAAATAATTGCAAACAATTTTCATAATTTATCGCAAAATTCGTTAACATATTTGAATTGTTTGCGATATTTCAGTCATTTTAAGTACAATTATTTAAATTCTTCAACAAAAGACAACACAATTTGTTTACCAAAATATCTTAATTCAAATGTCAGACAAATTAAGAGATCAATAAAGACATCGAATTGTCATTTGGTTTGTTATCATATTTTGTTTCAAACTTTTATAAAAAATCTTTTAATTGATATCAGAAGGGAATTGAAAACTACACTTCGTTTGACTTAATGGACGGATTGATTTACAAAATCCGAAGATATTTTGGTTATTCATCGGTTCCCAAATATGTAATCATTAAATCAAATGAAAACAATTTAATTAATGGTTTTAATCAATTGTTTAGAGATTAAGGAATACAAGTGTTTATGTATACGAGTCGTGTACTGATGCCATAGACATCGAAAAGTTTATTAAATGTAAACTTTGTTTCTGTTTTTTAGTTTCAAACTAATTATTATTAATTATTAAATTAAATATAATTATAATTTTTGCAGATCTAAACCTTCCGGACACTTATCTTTCCTGGTTTTTAGTCACTCAAATCCATGTTTGGTATGTTTTGAAACTTTGTTTCAAAAGTTTATTTCTTAGAAAAACTATTGATTCTTATAATCAGTTTTTATGAGAAAATGATAATCAATTTATTTTTAAAACTTATCACTCCTTAAGGATGTGTATGACTAGAGCTATGTCTGAGGGAAAAGAGGGACGACTTATGCGTAACGAAATAGTTGCTCGAATGTGGGAAGACTGTGAAACACGACTCAAGAAGTTGAAGGTATACTCCATTCAAACCTTTCAATAGTTTTAAAATTATTCTGACTTTTATACAAACAGTATTTACCGACAAAAGTTCAGAAAGAAGCCATTCAAGACTTAGTACATCAGTTCCAGGCGGCTATTTTCGCCTACGACGAGGTTATTGATTCTTACATTTTTACTTAAGAATTACTTAAATTATCGATTGATTATCACTTATCTTATCTTCTAATATAAATATAACTCATTTATACTGAAATACATTCGTTTTTAAATATATTTCTATTTTTAATTATTTAAAAAATTTAAGGGTTTTTTGACTGACGATAAAACAATGGCGGCCGCCCTTTGGAGGACACTTTACATGTATGAAGAAGTTGAGCCCCAATCTATTGAAACAATGGTTAACTATATGAGAACTCAAGTGAATATTTAATCTTTTTTTAAGTTTTATAATCTCCAAATTGAGAGATATTTGGCACTAATTTTAATGTTTATTTTATAACTTTTTTTTTGGCAAAAGTTGGAACATTTACAGACAATTGGAACCGAGACATTTTTCTTAGATGGAAAGATCTTTTGGAAGAACTTCCCTCCACTTTATCCTTGATTTTTCTTAATTATTATTTATTAATTTATCTTAAAATTTGTTTAAATTGTAAACTTGTTTTTAAATTGAATTAAAGTTTCATCACTTCTATAAAATTCTAGAAATTATTTAACTCTAATTTTATATATAATCTGCACTCAAATGACTTTTAGGAGATAAGACTTAGTTATTAGTAATTCAAAGAATCAAACGCTAAAGAAGTGATCGGACTATCGAAAAGTTATGCACAGTTTATGATTCTTAAAAGAGATATTGAGTTCATTTTTTTCAAATTTCTTGTCCTTCATATCTGTTATTCCAAACAAAATGCTTTAATTTCATTGGAAACGATAGAAAGTCGATTCTGACGTCTGTCATATCGCCGGCAGCCAACTACCAACTACTCTCTGCTCAGCATATAACTGGCTCTCACCACTGGCAACACGTTCACCACACATACAAATAGTGATTGCATTTGACTCTTCTCATCACAAGTAAGAAATCGGTGAAAAGTGTTCTCTTCTTGTATTGTATTCGAGATTTTTCTCTTTTAAAGTAAGAAATTTATTTCATTTTTGAAATTTTTAGTTAACTTTAAATAAATTCTCACAAATTTTAGATAAACTTTTTTTTGTTAACTATTTTTCTTAAGAATCACTTAATAAGTAATTTCAGATTTTTAAATGTTTTGTAGTTATGTATGGCGTCTATAATACCACCCATTCATTGCTCTAATTATTAGCTGTTTTATTGCAAAATTGTCACTTTTGCCATGTTCATTTTCATTAGTGACATTTAGTTTAATCTAATTTTAACTATCATTTTATCAATGAATGCAATTTAAATGATTGTAATTAAATATTTCAAAAATTTTCTGTATTTTGTTTGGCCTTAACATTCATAAAATGAACTTGCTCATAAGAAATGAACGGATAAATAATATTTTGTTCATTTTTTATGACAACTTAATAGTATAAAAGAGAATATTTAGGGATTATTTGTGACATTTAGTGAAAAACTTGAATCGATGTTCAGTTGACTGAAATGTATTTGGATTTTGAAAAGTTTAAGAACTGTTCGACAGTAATGTCACACAAATGAGTAAAACGTGTTTTAAGTATCGAACAATTCTTAGCTAAAACTTCATTTTAATAGTGAGGGGTATTAACCATTATTATCCCCCATAGCAACTGACTTTTCTCAATTTATCAAGTTGCATCTTACCTTGTTAATAGCCTTCAAGGGTTAAGAAAAATAATTCTTTAATTCATTATTAAATCTTTTATAAAAATTTCTTAATTTTGAAATTCTTAACAAACTTTTAATCCAAACTTTTTTAGTTTATTGAGTGTCAATACTTTGGAGTCATGTCTTCCATTCCGTTAACTTCTTTCAGTGCCGTAAAAGTGCACGACTATATTAAAGAGCAAAAGGATCGACAGAAGGCTTTCGGATTGACTCAACCGACAGATATTTCGGATAATAAATGTAAACTAATATTCTTTTAAAGAATAAAAACATTTAAATGATTGAAACTATGGACAGATCCGGGAAGAGCTCATCATAAATACAATTCGAAGTTCATGAACAGTGTTTGGGGTCTCTATAATCGATATGCACCGCAAGCCTTCCAGAAGAACGAAGAATTGCAATAGAGTTCAATTGAGATAAGAACACAATTGTGTCCTTATCTCATACTTTATAAAAGAATATTAAATAAATTGATTTTCGAATCATTTGTTTTTTAATTTTTTAAATTAGGCTTAAAATTATAGAAATATTTATTCGTAAAATAGAAGTCATTGAAACCAAAGAAAAGAGTAACAATTGAGTCAATTATTTATTACTATTTATCTCTAATAAGTCTTAAATAATATATTAAGTATTAATAATTATTGCTATTATGCTATCAATCATTAAAACAAATTAAAACCTTATTTATTAACTTTGACTCTATTTCTGTCCTTAAAATTAATGGACAAAATTCCAATTCTGATTATTGTTCTCCTCTTCAGCCCGATTTTAACCATGTCACTTTTATTATTGTTTTAATATTTCAAGTAATGACCCTTTGCCCAAATCTAAGTTAACCGTGGGTACTTAAACCGATTCAAAGAACGTTTTAGAAATTAAGTAACAGAAGAATACCAATGAATGTCAACACAAAGAATACTTTATTCTTAGTTTATGACATATTTCCGAGAAAATACATTTCAAAGATAATTACATTTCAATCAAAACAACATTTTTAAAAGGAAAGTGAAGATTACAAGAGTTAAGTCAAATCTATATAACAAAAAACAATTTCACAATTAAAGAGAAACACAACTTGTTTTTGATCACAAATTGTGATATAAATAAATTTTTATTAAAAGTATTTAAAAATTGGGTAACAAATATATTTACTTTCGAGAGGCAACTAATTCTCTCTTTGGCATAAGTTCTGACGCATACTTACGAGTGGACAGTGAGGGCTAAACAGATCCAAAATCCATCAATAAATTAAAAATCAATTTATAAGAATTTATTTATATCTGAAACTTTCACTGTTTATGACAGAAGTTCTAGATATAATCAAATTGTCCTCACTGTCCGCTCGTAGATATGCATCCCTGTAAGTTAACAAGGAAACTTTTCGGATGTGATCACGAAATTTGATAAAAAAAATTTTAATAAAACAATTTTTAGCCGAAGTTCTCTTTGAAAATCTATTGTTTTGATTCCTAAAAGTTTTATTCTTTCATCAAATTTGAGTTCAATTTATCTTAATTTATGACAAATCTATTTGTGATCTTAAATATTCTCTAACAGGAGCATGGTCATTTCTGTTATATTTCGAGCCTAATTATTGTATGATTAAAATTTCAGCTGCTTATGACCCAGTATATTTTTAATTATAGTTAGTTTAAAATTGTTAATTAAAGCTTTAGAATTGAAAGATTAAAGAATTATTTTGTGAACTATTAATGAATTTGTATAAAGTTTACCCTTTGTTTACAAAATAGTCAAAAGTAAATATTAAGGTTCAAAATATTTTATTCATTAAAATTATATTTACTATAAAAGTAATCATAAAATAAATTTTTGTTAATACTATAAACAAATTTATGAATAATAAGTTTTAAACTTATCTAGCTTACTTATAATTATCCTGAAATGTATGTTTCATTGAATCATTGGTTCAATTTTAGATAATTCTGAACTTTAATTATTAATTTTAAACTAACTATAATTAAAAGAAACTCATCAAAAGCAGCTGAAATTTTAAAATTATAATCTACACATTATAAGCTTTCGAATGAGACCAAGCTCATTCTTATATGAGATTACCCCTAGGAAGGCAGTACTTCTAAGTCAGGAACGTTCCCTAAATTTTCAAAGAGATTGATTGAAATGACATCTGATATTAGAATATTTAATTTATAAATTAGTAAAGGGTTAGTTAACATTTCTAATAATAAGAGTTAATTACTTAAATTAGTGATTAAAACTGATTTAAGCAAATTCAAAAGTAAATTTTGTGATAAGTTAACTCGAATATAGCTAAAGATATAAACATTACTTTAAAAATAATTGTAAACAACTGTTACCATATTTGACAGATTTTTAATTGTAATCCCATTCTAATGAAGATTATGAGAACATTCGTTAGATATATTTAAATATAGTTTTTTATATTTAAAGAAAATTCAATCGTAAAACCACTTTAAGGTTATTATAAAATTTCAATTAAAATATGTTTAATCGCAAAGGAGTTGTCAGGATTTGGTTTTGATGTTCATTAACGATCTAGGTAACGATCTAGAGCAAAAGTGTTTACATTTTCAAAAATAATTTTTGCATATTTTATAATTAAATGACTCCGAGAATGTTTTACAAAAAATTTAATTTAATTTAATTGACATCAAAATCAAGTCCTGACACTCCTTTCCCAAAAATTTCATCAAAATTACAAAAATTTAGTGAAAGTTTCACCTGGCTCAAAATTTCACTGAAATTTTCATCCTTATTACTGAATGAGTGGTAAAACATCTTATAAAGATTTATGAAAATGTGCCATGGACATTTATCACAAAGAAACTTTAAGTTTTACAATTAATTTATAATAATTTTTATTAGTTGTCATTTTGTGGCCATAATATACCCATTCATGACCAAGAATAGACAACATCTTGACAATTGAATTAGTATCAAGATCAATTACAAAATTTTAAACCTATTTCTCCTTTTCTCCATTTAAAATAATTTTTGTTTTAAGATATTATTCTTAGAAATTATTATTAAGAAGTAATTAAAACCTCAAAAGTTTTAACTAATTATTAATTAAGAATTTTCTGTAAATTTTTGAAATAAAAATTATTATTCCTATAATTGTTTTGAAATGTGATAAATGTGTGAGAGATGTCAGTGCTGTCAGTTGTGTCAGTTCTGTGGGAAAGAGTGTTAAAAGTTTTGTATGGATGTGTCGATGGATAGCGCTGTGGGAAAGTGTGTTCTCTCAAAGGCTTTTGTGTTGTGTAGTGTCTGACAGTCTGAGCGAATGAGAACAGGTTTGGGTTTTGTTCAGTCGTTTCGTTTGGATGACAGAATAGGAAAAGTATGGCCACCAAAACTATGGTAAGTCTTATTTGAAATTTTCAAATTGAAAGTATGAATGGAAAGTGTCATCTCTTGAATGGGATATACATTCAAATGAGTTTTAATATCGACGGCAAGAATTGTTTCTCTCATTTGTGGCCCCAATTCGTTAGTTTTCATTTATATATTGAGTGACAAAATTATGTTATGTAAGCGATTATATGATGGCTCAGTCTCTCCCCTATCATAACCACTCCATAGGCTTAGGCTTAAAGATGGCCTCAACGCTATTGTCTGGCATTAGTGGAGGGGAGGAGTCATACAACTCTCCCCTTCTCTCATAAATAGTGTTACGCTTTGCTCTGACAGCGATGTCATCGCTTTTCTACTTTTCTATGTTTTTCTCTTTAATTCGGGGAACGCTTTCTCTCGTAATGTAATATAGTTTGTGATTACTCATCAACTGTACAGACGCTCAGCACAGAACTATTGGGGAAGGAATAGACTCCCGGATAGACAGCTATACCCTTACACTCAATGCAATGTCAGACCTCTTATATAATGGGATTCTTTTCTTTTTATTTGTAAATCGAGTCTATCTTTTGTTTGTTTCTAAATATGAAATTTTTCTCACATTTTGTTAAATCAATTATTTATTGATAGAAAATATGACATTTTGTAGGAAATGAGTTCAAAGCAAACACTTTTTCACACAAAAGGCATAAGAGATGAGCAAAGCTTTACATAAAACACTTAATGACAGCTTTCAATGTAATCCATTGCAGTCTCTTTTCAAATGCTTTCGACACAAACTTTTATTTTTTTTTATTTATTAATAAATAAAGTGAACTAAAAAACATTTAATCCTTTGTTATTATCGCTTAATTAATATTAGTATTACTGATATCCTTCCCATCGAACGGATATTTAAATATATGTTTTGCAGTCATTTATAGATTTTAAATGAAATTTATTTATCGATCAAAACAATAGAAAAACAATTGAATTGATTTAATAGAGATTTGGTTCATAACTGCCAAAACAGTGGAGTTTTTCGGATTCTTTTATTATGATTAAGTTTTCGGTGATTTTCCAATGCTTTCGATTTTGTTGGACTTAAGTGAAACAAATGACCTTAGAATTAAGTAAATAAGCATGATGATTTGCATTTACGGTTCACCTTGACAATACCAGATAGAAATTAGTGATAAGTGATATCATTTCGAGTCTATGACCAAATAATTTCGTTTTCTTCGTAATCATCTCTTTTGTCAATAAATATGATTAATCACTAAAAGTTTGACTCAATTCGTCAATAATTTTATTCAAATTTTCCGTTCAATTATTAAATTAATTTAATTTTGAGCTCAAAAAGAGAACAAAAATCTTAATTAAAAGAAGATCTCAATTATGAATAATATTGTAATTTAATCTTAAATTTTAATAAAATTGATTGAAATCTAACATAAGTTACCATTTCGTGACTTTTGTCTGAAATGAATTTATTTTAGTTGAAATGTTTTGACTCTTAATATAATAAAAGCATAAATCAATTGAAGGCTAACCAAACAAATGATAATTGGATTCTAAACAATAGGATATTTGAGTCAACTCTTTATAACTAATTTAGTTTTTTGTCAATCGATTGATATTTTTGTTTCACTTGTGTTTAATAAACTTGAAAATCAGTGATTAATTAATTGAGACATAAGTTTAATGCGATTAAAATTATTGTTTATAGTATTAAATGATTAGATATTTTAGACATAATTCAAAGATTAATGTCTTTTATCTTTTGTTTTGTCAGTTTTTACTTAAAAAAGTCTGTATTTATTTGTTTTGTTTGTTATTTAGGAAGCTATGAGTCCATCTCATTGTGAAAGTGGTGCCAAAACCGACCCACCGTTCGGACTGACCGACGGTCGTAACTCGAAATCGGACTCGTCTTCAGATGAGGAACGATTGGCCAAAACGGGTTCTAATAATTCTATAAAAAATGGTAAACATTTTTGTTTTAAATGTTTTCATTTTATCTAAAAATGCATTTTTTGTGATCAGATATTAGTCCAAATCAGTCACAAAAGCGTCCGATGAATGCATTTTTAATATTCTGTAAACGACACCGAAGTGTTGTGCGTCAGAAATACCCTCATCTCGAAAATAGAAGTATTACTAAAATATTAGGCGAGTGGTGGGCAGCCCTCGACTCAGAACAAAAGCAGAAATATACAGAACTGGCCCGACAATACAAGGAAGCCTTCATGAAAGCCAACCCTCACTTCAAATGGTACAAAACAACTGATTTAAGGTAACATTGATTTAAATTCTTAAGAGTTAATAACTGATTCATTAAATCTATTTGAAGGCCTCCAATGGCGCCCTCATCTCCACCTCCACCACCAGTTGTGGTACCACCAATTGTCACAACTCCTTCGATAGCACAACAAAACAACCAGACTCAGTCCACTCCTAAACCACCGAAAAAACGTTATCTCGAAAATTTAGAAAACGGCGAATACAAAGGTTTGACTCATTTTCATAAAACATTTGGTTTTTTTTTTAACAAAAATTTATTGCAATTAAAGCCACAAATAATGCAAACTATAATGTGATTTCCAATGCGAGCACAAATGTCGGTCAGTCGTCGGTCACCGCCAGTGCCGCCAAATGTACAAATGCTGGTCCACCCATTTTAGACATCGAAACCGCTAATCGTGTTATAGAAAACGCATTGAGTGGATCCCTTTCCAATTCTACGTCTAATTCTTCGGACTCGACGCGAGAAAAATCGGCCTTTAATTCTGATATAATTAATGGACACATAAATAGTGTTATAGAACAGCACACAATTGAAACGCGAGAATTAGAGGCACTCGAAAGAAGTTCACAAAACAAATTGCATTCCGAGACGAATGCCAACCAAAGTACAAGTGTTGACAAAAGTGCAACGAATGGCGAAAATCCGGTCTCATCTCCGACTCCTTCCGAAGAGGAGGTCATAGAAGAAATTCATAATGAAGACAACGACAAACCATTGAATTTGTCGGCGTCCAAAGTTTTGCACACTTCTAACCAACATATTATCGACCATTTCATTGATAAATTATTATCGACACCAATCGATGGTAAGAATCCATTTCTCTTATATTTGTTGTTAATCTAATTTATGTTGACTTTGAAGGCACATCATCGACATCAGGACTATCTCTACCATTTCCTTCTTCACTCTCATCGATATCAAACTTCAATGACACCAATAAATCAAATAATAATACAATTAATAGTAATAACGTCAACAAAACTGTCAATAATATGAATATTATAGACAATAATATCTGCAATAGTTTGAGCACAAATATGGGTCAAAGCGGTGCCCAAAAGGGTCAGTCAAGAAAAGATCGTTCGTGTAAAGGCAAACGTTATTTAGAAATTCTTAATGAAAATAAATTCGGAAAAAGGAGCCGAACCGTCTCATCGAACGCCAATAGCGACAAAGACGAGACATCGGCTAAAAACCTCAGTTCAAAGGATCAGTCGGGCGGCGGCTCTGGCGGTTCCAAATGGGTTTCCGGTGGCTTCGACTTAGAGGAACATATCGCTCAATTGCCACAATTGGGTGATACTCATCTGCTCAATGCTCTGAGTCATAGTAAAGCAAATAAGACCACAATTAATGTGAATAGAAATGGTTTGAATGAATCAATGAATCACATGAAACCCGAAAACGATAATAACTGTTCTGTTAATGACTTAAACATTAACCAAATGAGTGATAAAACTAATAGTGATATTGAAGACAATGATATGACTGTTAAGAACAGACACTCGAATCAGTTCAATGATAATACTCTCAAACATACAAATGATGCAAAAGTTGGCGAAATCGAGAACCGATTGGCTAACAATTTGGTCGATAATAATAACGACAAAATGGTTTGTGAGACAACAAATGAAGATATAAATCGAACGAATGGAAGTCCCAAACAAACCGATACTTCAGTTTCTTTCAATTCAAACAACATTTCAGATTTAGTCAACCAATCGTTGCCTACGACTCAGGGAATCGAATTTAGCGATGGTTTGGCCGCTTTAGCCGAAGTGGCGCTCCAACAGCAAAGGAATTCCGTCTAAACACCTCTTTTTTGGTGTAATCATATATAACTTCCTTAGACTTAAACAGAAATCGATTGACGTTTCAGAAGAGATGAGATTTTAGTTTTCAATTATTTTTTCATATATTTATTGATACTTTTGGGTAACAGGTATTCAACAGGTATTTGATTTAAGTTATCCTCTTTTCAACCAAAAACTATTTTAATAATATAACTGAAGTAAAGACTTTTTAATTTATATAAAACTAAGAAATCAAATCCTATTTTTATCACAAATTTTTTGAGGCATTAGAAGAATACTTCTCTTAATTTTTTTGTGATCAATACTAATATTGATATCAAGGCTTAACAAACAGTTATATATTTCTAAGGAATAGACGACACATAAATATATATATATTTCATAACATATTTTCGTATTATTTGATACATTAATTGACCTGAAATGAGAACTTTTGTCTCAGAAATCTTTTGTCATAATTTGTCGCCTCTTTTCGATTCCTATATTCGCCTCTTTTTATCGAAACGTTCGGTTCATTTGTTTTTTTTTTCGTTACATTTATTTTATAATTTCCTCATTTTTTTCGCTCTCATTATATGTTAAGCCGTTTTACAAAACACACAACAAATCAAATGCAGACTTAGATCTGAATTGAAAACCATTTAAAACATCATTAATTAATTCTCAAACAAATCGAATATATAGTAATTCTGTGGGAAAACTAACTCTTTTGGGTTTCAGTTTTAATGTCATGTTTTTAATTATAAACATTTCGATGAATCGATTCGAGTGATCAGAATATTCAGTGATTGTATAAATGATAAATGAATTTGTTTTTTGTTGAATTTGTCTCTAATTATGAAAAGCAGTTATTATTATTATTATTATACTATTGATTATTATTATTATTATTATTGATTATTACGATTATTATTATTATTAATTAATACTATTAATTATGAATATAAAATAAGTGAATTCTATGCAGCAAAACAACAACAAAAAGCGTTTCGTTTCTTATTTGATAAAACGCTTAAAATCGTTTGACAACTACTTAAGTAATGTTGCATTTGTTTAAACAAAATTAAATTTAAAAAAATTGTCCCAAAATTGGTATTATTTGCGCTCCAAAAGAATTGATGACATGAAATATCAATTTATATCAAAAAAATATGAAAAGTCTGTAATTGAATGATAAGAATTATTGATATATGTTTTATCATTATTTGAATGATTGGTGTGATTGCAGTTGACTCTCGCTATTGTCAACTCATTTATAGCCTAATGTCAAGTACTGAGCCCATCAATCATAGGTTATGATTGCACTGATGACTGTCCAATAGCCAAAACATCCCTAGCAGTTTGTTATACCCTTCATATGAAACTGACTTGGTGTGTGTATCAAGGTCACATTGTTCAAATGTCTAGTTTGTAAATAATGTCATTTAATGACTGATGGATTGGATGTCTTTCTATATAACTATAAAATGAGTATTCGATTTGTCTGTTGAATCAAAATAATAATGTGATGTCTGAACAGTTGTGCCAACTTTTGTATAAATATTCTCGAGTCAGGTCTATGAAAGGCTGGATTGTATACTAGGAATAAATAAGAAATCGCTGCCCAATCAAAAATTCACCGAAAGGTGAGTCCTCTCATTCTGTCAGTCATCAGTGCTCTCCACTTATGATTTAAAGTCAATTTGTATTAACCGGTAATTAGTTTTATATGACATTAATTTTAATTTTTCTCAAAAATTAAGTGAGAGTTCGCTGTATTTGAGGGCCGATTGTTTGCTGGTATGGCTGTCCTCCGCTGTACTCACTTTCAGCTTAAAATAGTTTAAATAAAAGTTACAAAAAATTGTTTCAAAATTTCGATTTAAACGCATCAAAACATAATTATCTTTATTTCTCTTCAGATATACTTTTCATCTTATGATAGATATACAGAACAAATATATATATATTTCATAGAATATATATATTTATATATAAGTTATTTTTAATTTTCTACAATTAGTCAAATATTTAACACAACATCGAAAATAATGTTTTTTTCTCTCTTTTTCAACGATTAATTGTTTCTTCTATTGTTTGTTTGCACTGTTGTCCGTCTGTTGCCGACAGCTGTCGTCTAAATGCTGTCCGACTACTAATTGATCGTTAGTTTGAGTGTTATTAACCACCGAATTTGGTGTCGTCGGTGTCGTTGACATCAACTTTTGTCGCACTTCTCTTATTTTAAGCTGTAATGTATTTTTATTTGGAAATATTGACGAGTATTTCATCTGAAACTCTGCCGTTTCCTGAGCTGTTGTTCACCCAAAAAGTATTATTAGCTATTATTAAGTCAATTAGAGTTTGTATTTACCTGAAGGAAAGAGTCCTTTTTCATTAAAGAACTGCATCACTAATTGTCTTCTCTGGTCTAATATTCTTCGAAGTGAAGAACTTTTTTCAGTTTCTGCGCCTAATATTTAAAAATTAATAAAAAAAATTGATATAAATAATGATAAAAACCTGCGGGGGTTCGCGGAGAATTGGCATCGATCAGATCCGAGTTTGTTGAGGCCAACGCCTCTCCCAAATTGAAAGACGGACCGAAAAACGTATTGCCAGAAGAAGCAGTATCCGGAGTTTTGACCGTTTCGGGTGTTTTGGGCGCCGGAACGCTCGGAGTATTGGAGACCTGAGACGGATGACTGGTTCGTTGCCTTTTCCTATAAGAGCTGACAAACGCTGCGGTCATACTCGGCGACAATGGGATCGGAGTCGTTGGAGTAGCAGTATTTCCACTGTTTAGAAGTGGTGTTCTTAAGTTTGGTTTGAATTCAGGCAATTCAGCGAATTGTCGTTCAAAG
>JAQIXI010000473.1:0-23123 GCA_034700165.1 Galumnidae sp. Gr-Ori-00277
CAAATAAATGTGAGCACAAAGTCATAGAAATTCTTAAAGCAGTCATAGGAGTCATAGGACTCATAGGAATCATAGGACAGCCCTTTCTATAAATTATGTCATAAACTTTTGAAACTTTTGAAACTCGTGCGAGTCTTTCCTTCTCTGGAATTCACTGATTGTATATTTTCTATATTACATTCCCTTTCAATAAATCAATGTTGAGGTCACGCCTATTATCCCAATCCAGTATTGGATATAATATTAGCGCAATATTTTCAATCGGATTCATTGCTAATAACCTGAGATATTATGGATCCAAAGAATTCTCATTTAATGAATTATCCATTCATTTGACTCACAAAAGGATTTTTATCGGAAGAGCGTAACTAAAGTAAGCGATTTATCTTTTGAACTGAATTTCAAAACTCAAGCAATTTATCAAATATTCTTTCCTTAAAGTTAGCGATCATTGAAAGAAAATTCAAATTTATTGAAAGATTCAATTTTAGAGCAGTTCTTGTCTAAGAAAGAGCCCAAACTTTGCTAAAGTAAACCAATTTTGGTTGAAAAAAGTGAATGAATGCAAATGAATGCAAGTAATGGTATATATTGGTTGTCATGAAAACGCTTTTTTGACATTTTCTCATGATTTTCCTGCCTTTTGTCAATTCGATCTTTTGTGGCCCTCAACCTGTCCTTTCACTATACAGGTGTAGTTCACCCAAATCATCGCAAATCAATAGAAGACTGCATTCAACCGAACCATAATTCCAATACAAGGCTATAGTCGCCAGAAAAGCAACTTTTGGGACACTTTAGAAACTTCTGAAAGAACAGCACCGGCTCTGCCAGTGGTAAACATATTGACTGTCACTTATATTTCCTGAAGTGAGTGGTGCTACCGGTCAACAAGTGTTAGTATACTTATCATTAAGTGCTCACAATTATACCAAAAAAAGAAAATTCTTTAGAAATTTATCTCAATTTAAGTCAATATTTAAATTTTTTATTAAAATAGAAATTTTTCTTTCATTTGATATTATTTTTTCAAATCTTTTTCTCTTTTGATAAAAATCAAAATAAATAACTAACCCATCAATTATTCCAGTCATACCTTTTGATACCTTAATCTAATACATAATTTCTCAAAATACTATTCAATTAAAGTCAAAAATAATTGATTAGATGTTTAATCAAATTATTTGTTAGCCTTTCATATATAAGTTTAAAGACATGATTAATAGATCGTCAAATAGTGGGCACAAAATGTCGTGACTTAAGCCCCAAAAGTTAACGATCTTCTATTGAAGAGTTACTAATTTTAGCACTTGTTTACAATTCTGGTAATCAACTAATTTATTATAATATGTCTGTACTTTAATAACATTAAACGAGAAATTTTTCACTTCTAGTGATCTTCACCTAAAGGCAAGTAATTGAGAAATGAATGCCATTCCGTGAGTCTTAAATAACTCATTAATATTTATTTTATAGTATTTAACATTTCTTATAATTAATTTAATGGCTATTAATTTGTTGTAAACTTTTATAAAAGTATTAAAAGAAAATATTTTCTATAATTTTGTTCGTTAGAAATAAATCAATTTGAAGGACAATTCATAGAACAATTGAACTGGATCAAATTCTCATGACTCGAATTGAGTGAACGGTAGTGTATAATACGTGCAAATATAATATTTGAGAACCAATGAAAGAATTCATTGGAGCGAATCAATCATAAGAATATTTTCTATACAACTATTTACAAGAAAAGGGGGAAACTATGATAAAGTATGGGCTCATCTTTTTTGCATAACATAACGCATCCACACAACCATCTGCACAGTTAAACGCTCACATATGGCTCTCTCTTCGGCCCTTTTCTTCCAATAAATTCATATCTCTTCCAGATTTCTTGATTTCCAGTTCATTGAATTTAATTAAAATCATTTGAATATAAAGAAAATAATTCTTTTGTGACATTCAATAGATTTACAAATTTTATATCCAAACAATTCGTTTAAATACGTTTAAAATGAATTCATTTTAATAATCTGATACATAATTACCTTTTTCTTAATGTCAAACAATAAAGAAGTTTATCGTTGACTAAAACAAGACGACTCCCATTCAGTGGTCAATGAATGTAAACTTTATTAACATATTTAATATGTGTGTCAAAATCAACTCTACTCTACTCTATACTATACTTCAATACAATTAACTTAATTTAACTTTTTCGGAGTTCCGATTAAAAAAAATAAAAATTTCAAACACAAAATGTTAGTATATTTTTAAGTAGTCTATGATTTGCACAATAATATGTCCGAATATGTCATACATTTAGACAAAAATAATGGCAACAAAAAACATAATAATAAGTTCGGAAACACAACTAAATAAGTGTTTTGTGAAAATAAATATATTAATCGATTAAAAAATTATTTTTAGAAAAATTTAAATTTGTTTTATCGGAATAATAATGATTAGACTTATGACTATAATTTGAGAAAAATCTCAAAATCATTTCGATTTGAATGAGTAAATGAATAAGTAATTACTAATTAGTCAAATGTTTGTCAGTAAAACATCATTAATAAAATTTTACAATAAATTAAATAATATATACTTTTTGAGACCCAATTATAAAACCATTAAAATATGAAATGAGATTCAAATAAACATTTATTCAAATATCACTTTTGAAAAGTGATTCACTTCTTATTCCTTAAGAAATATTTGTGTTTTTTCGACATAAACGCAAAGTATGCAAAAACAGGTGTTGTTGTCAAATATGTTAAGAAAGAACCTGTAGAGTCGTCCAAAAGAAGTGGTCAGAGACAACACTATTTGTGTCACTATTGGGTAGGAATTGCATTCAAATAAATTCTGTGTCACAAAAGTATTATAATTTTTTTCTTACAAATACTTCAAAGCTTTTTTGGCCAAACTGTGAACTGACAGCTCTAATAATGTGGATCTCCCGCTGGATATACATTTCTGGCAGAATATTTAGTGCCAACAATTGTGAACTGAATCTCCAAATAATAAAATAAATATATCTATAGATTCATGTCTTTAAGAAAGCGATGGAATACTTAAACAAAGTTTTGTGCGAAACTAAAACAACTTTAACTCGTCTTATGAATGGAGTCTTAAAGCGAGTTGTGATCATTTTAATGCAAATTCATTTCGGATTCTGAGGTCAACAACTTTTTTAAACGAATATTCATACAATCGAATGGATGGAACCGTTGCGGGCGGTCGGCATTAATGGTCGGCACTAATGACAAATAATTTTATTTTGTAAAACAATGTTATAACAGATGTAAGGCTTCTTAAACTGTAAGCGCACTGCAAATGATTGCCATTAATTTCAAAGTCAGTAATGATTTGTTTTATTGTAAAATTTCTAAAAGGCTTAACATTAGGACTGTTTTGTATTGAAGTCAATGTTAGGGAACGCACCTCTTTTTGGAAGAAAGAGAGCTTTACTTACATTCGATTACATGAACCCAAATGTATTCGTTTTACGCGTCGTTCGGTCACTACCCCTACCCCTGACCTGATCGTTGCTTAACCTCTCAAAATACATATAATTCAAAAGCGATGGAAATTAAGCAAAAAGGAAAAGCACTTCCTTTTCTTTGAAAAACATATAAAAGTGTATTTCCAATGTCGATATACTTCATATTTATATGTGGGTGACTCTACTGTCAAACCCATCAGAGAAAGTGAACAAATAATCCCAAATGAGTTTCCGGTCAAATACGAGGATACGGGTATTGGCCCTCTATTATATTACTAAAAAAACTTTCCCTTATTTTCAGTATTGGTTTTAATGTTTGAGCAATAATTCAAATTTGATTATAACTTTTGTCTCTTTTTTTTCATTCAATTTAATGAACTGAAACTGTTGTAAATGTTTGTCGAACTATAAGTATAGAACTCTATGAGAACTGACATTCAAAGCAATACTTAGACTAATGATCTGTCATTACTTTGAATTTCAATACAAATTATACAATAATTCTGTCATTTACTGATTGTAATCACTGTTTATCAGATAAATAACAGCTTTTCCTAAATTCTTAACAATTTTATCATAAATAAGTGTCTCCTAAATGAGCTCTAATGCGTTTCAAAGGTTATCGCACTTGAAGTACATTTATTTGTGTCCATTCATTTCACTCATATTACGTCTATAAAAAATATAGTATAGAATTCATCATTTTTAACACCAAGAAATGATTTACCTTCATCATTGGTTTTACCTCCATTTGGTTCACCTCGATTTTATTAATTCTTATTCATTTGTTGTTTACTTGTTTTCAACTTTCAATTAATTCAAGAGAATAAACAAAAGAATATTTATCACAACTTATTGGGAACTAACGTAATAAACAATAAACAAAAGAGAAATTGCATTAAAGCAAAGGAATATTTTATAAAAGTTGGTCAGAGATTAGAAAATATATGAAGGGCTCAACCATTTGGACATAACTCACAAAATATTTCGAAGCGAAGAAAATTTCAGACAAAAGTAATTCTCACAAATATTAGAAGTAATTTGTTATTCAATAAAAATGATAGAAAGAGAGACAAACTGAGCGCAAACCATATGAGGTAAATATTAGGCGTTAAATAGAGTACTGGTATTATCCAAATTAAAAATGGGTCGACATTATGACCTTCAGGTAAATACGGATATAAAATATTGTTTAGTTTAAGTTTAAGGTTATCTGAATAATAATAAAAGCTTTGGACCATAAAATAGGCGATGATTTGATAAATTCCCTCAAATTTATCAGTTCTTTAATATCGAGAGAACAACAGAAGCGGACAATAACTGAACCGACAGTTAAGAGCATTGAATGCGATCCTCATATATGCAAATTAAGGCCTTAATGTTTACGTAACTCTACAAACACACACTCGAAACCTTTTTCGATGATTTTCTAAGAAGTCTTACTGAGTTGTGAGTTGTGGGACCCAAACAGTTTGTCGTGTCGTCTGAAAAATCCCCTAATTTTTGAATAACTCTCCAATAATAGGAGTATTACTTATAGAAAACTTATAGCAAAAGTACGGATAAAATATTTCCACCGATTCTAAGTTTATAGGATATACGGCACAGATCTAAAAATTACAGCTCCGGTCTATAATAATCTAAATAACCTGTATTTGCATTGAATGTTCAGTTCCGAGAAAATCAATTTAAAAGAATAGTTCAGGTTTTGGTTTTTTACTTCTTTAAAGATTAACTCAAAAGTTATTTATTATTAAATAAATGGAATAAATGCTATAATTTTTCATAAAATTTATATAATAAATAAGTGTTCGATTTATGGCTACTCTTTCAAACACTATTTACTTATATTTTATAAACTTGCTATAAATCTTCAAAAAACCAGACAATAGTCTTTAAAATAAATATATTAATCAAAATTGCAGTCAATTTATTGTTCTAAGAACTGAAAGTCAAAGGACTCACATTTCAATTCGCGGAAAGAAAAGCCTCTCCGAGTCTTTCCATTCAGTCGTTTGACTCGAAAGTTGAGAAATGTTTTAAAAAACTCAAACCTTTCATCGAAATGTTTTTAACACTTTAAGACATTATTTCTATAACACATTATTGAGTCAAATATTTCCAAACGTATGAAAAAGTTGACGAATATGTGAACGACTAATATTTGTGAGAAAAGCCTTATTTTTTATTAT
This sequence comes from Galumnidae sp. Gr-Ori-00277, assembly GCA_034700165.1. Taxonomy (NCBI): domain Eukaryota; kingdom Metazoa; phylum Arthropoda; class Arachnida; order Sarcoptiformes; family Galumnidae; species Galumnidae sp. Gr-Ori-00277. The sequence goes on from JAQIXI010000473.1 coordinate 5,704, forward strand.
GAGCCCACTCTTCACTCTTCACTCTGTATTATATTTTAAGCGAAAGGGTTCAGCGCTTTTGTATTTTATTTGCTTAACATTTGGTTGACATTCATTTACTGTATTATTAAAATGAAAACTGAAATTCTCTTCTTTTAAATCAGACATTCATTGAATAGATTTCATGTTTTTCTGATGTCATATAACTCATTGAGAATTCCCTCTTTGGCTGACGATATGAGAAGAACGACAAAAGTGTAAAAAGGAGAGCACTTTATAAGTCGAAATAGGGATCAGTCATTCGGGCGCCGCTTAGATTGACCTAAAGGTCCAGCGCTTAACATAGATGGTAAGCATCCGCCTAACAGACAGACAGACAGACAGACAGGTGTATAATAATTTATTGTGAGGCGCACTGAAATGTTTTAAGTTTTAATTGAATTTAATACTACTTAAGAAAATTGAATCAAATCTCGAAATTAAAACTTCGATTATTTTTTCGAAATTAAATTTATTTGATTTGAAAAAATACAAAAAAATAAAATTCAAAAATAAAATCAATTTAATACAAATGTTGAGCAAATCCAAGTAAACAGTCATTTAGTATGTCTTTACTACTATTAGACTGGATATAACTGTGCGGTGATATTAAACTAAAAGTTTGCAATAATAAGGTATATGTTTGACAAATAATTGATAAAATGTTAAAATAAACGACTAGAAAATCAACACAAAAAACATAAAATTTAAATAAATTTGAATAAAAATTGTATCTCATATGAAGTCAAACTAATAAATAAGTTTCTGTGAGCGAAAGGCCAGCGAAAGGCCAGCGACGGGCCATCACTAGTGATCACACCTGCCGTCAAGTTATTGGCAGTAATTATTCTGTGAAACAAACTTCAGTTTTGAGGACCAGAGAATGAAATCAACCTGTTTTTTGTGATTACATGATGTGACCAAAAATAAAATTACATTTTTTTGTTGTTAACTTGTGTTGAAGTCTTAGAGTATTCTCTGTTAATAACAACGACCCAAAGCTAATGTAAAATAGCGTCAGATATGTTAAGTCTCTAACATTTGGAGAGTTTGGTCAGTGCCTCACAAAACATCGTGACCTTAACGACAGGTGCGTCCTTAGGCCAAAATTCTTTTCTTAGGACCAGTTGGCCCTACAGTTGGCACTGGAGTTGGCCCAACACTCACTCGTTTCGCTCAAATCTTGCGTTTTATGCGATTTTTAAACGCTTTAAAGAAAAGGAAAATCTTTTTCTAAACTTAATTTAACTGAAAAAGTGATTATTTTCCTCAATTCAACAAAGAATACAAAATATAAAAATATATCAAACGTTACATCAAATTGTGATCAAATAATTATATCATAATTTTATAATAGAGTTTAAGATTTATATATAATATTTATAAATAAAACAATGGGTTATATAAATGGATGGCTTCAATGGCACTAAGAATTCACTTTTTTAGCATTAGTTTAATGCTTTCAAATAATTATACAAAACATTTTCAATATCTTTGGTGCGAATAAAACGTCTTTATATCTGAAAACTTGATCTCAAATGGATTTCCTTAAAAACAATTATATTTATAAACAAATTTACATAATTTTTCAAAAAACAGTAGCGCTTAAAATGTGAGGACTAGTTGTGTGTAAATGTGATAAAACTACTGTAATCGATGATTGGCACTGTGAGCACCGGCACAACCGCCGTCTTCGTGTTTCGTCAGTAATGACATCCGAGAGAATGTTTTACTGCATGTTTTGCAGCTATACTTCTTCACATCAGAATGTGTTTGGAGATGTGCTCTGAGGTTAGATCGATCGGCAAAGGCTCGACTACAGAATTCGCACTGAAAAGGTTTCTCTCCGGTATGGGTTCGGATGTGGCCTAAGATTTAAAGTCAAAACATAAGCCTATTGTTTGATATATCTTATCAAAGAACATACCTTGCAATAACCAGGGTCTGGAGAAGGCTTTACCACAAAGTTTGCACTTGCAGGGAAGGGTATGAGTTCTGATATGCATTTTCAGGGCTCCCAAAGAAACGTAAACCTTTTCGCAGTGCTTACAACTGAAGGCTTTTTTGCTTTGTGTCGCGCAATGAAATTCTTGATGTTTTGATAAACCGCTGAAAGTCGAGTAACTTTTATTACAATCCGTGCATTGATATCGAGTTGCGCTGCCGTCCGATCCGTTACTGACTTTACGTGATTTTAAGCTTTTGTTATCGATTTTAATTTGTTCGTAATATTTGGTACTGTTCTCAGTGGAAACACCAGAGCCTCTCGAGTGAACACTTCCTCGTCCGGAATCATCTGATCCATTGTGACTCGGAGTCGGCGAAGAGATAATGAGGGACTCAGTGTTAGCTCTAAGAGCTGTCTGTTCGCTCCAATTTGCTAAATATTGAGGTCTGTAGTCAGAGGGCACCGGAGATATGACTGAAAGGCGTGAGTTATGACTGCTTTCGATTATATTTGAATTATAGTTATTTGTAGACAAACGATCCGACCGTTGAATCGGTGTTTGAGGCGGAGATATCGGATAATCGAGATGACGGTTCTGGTAATAGAGAGTAGTTGTGGGTGACGTCAACGCACTTTTATTCTCATTATATCCAAAATTAGCACAATTTCCAAAACTGAATGGAATGAAAGGCGACTGAAAGTGTCGTGAGATGTGATGCGGTGAAGACGGAGACAAACGATGACTTGAATTAATCGACTCTAAAGGAATGAGTGCTGTTTTAGACAAATCGGCGCCAATTTGTCCGTTTGTGCAGTAGTTGTGCGGTGAAAGACATTTAGCAGTCATTGAATGCATATATTGAGGACATTGAGGACTGGCATAAGTTAAGTCTCGCGTCCGTTCGCTTTTAATTATTTCATTCTTTATTTCAATGTTGGGTTCTTTCAATAAATGAGTTTTGATGCTGAGGTCAAAGGGTCCCACTTTAGCACCTATTGATTAGTTCGATATTAATATTTTTAATAATAAGTCATCTCTTCATTAGTGTTAAATAAATTCTTATAAATATTTAATGAAAAAAATCTTTTCATAAATAATCCTTTTATTGATTTTTGTGACTTAACGTAACCAAAGATTTATGACTTATTTGTTTTGGATATCAATCTTATCATTGAAACGATATTAACAGTAAATGAAATGCAAATAATTATGAATATAAGAGTAAATTTAGTCGATATTAAGACCACTTGTATTGCAATCAAAGACTCGGAATTATTCTCTGATATCAGTTATCCCTTAGATATTTGGCACTGTTTATAGTTAACACCTCTCGGCGCGAGACGTGTGTCTGGCAGCTGCCTGTCCTGCCAGTGCCAAGATTTACCTGTCATTCATTTACAGTTTTGCCTTATTTTGTCTCTTTGTCTACACTTAACTATATATATGTCTGTCTTTGATTATACCATTCAAGTGGTATTTATTTATAAAACACAACCAAACTATTAGAGCAGGTGTTGTGTATTATGACTTGTGTTGAGTTTTAACAGCTCTGCACTGCTCACAAGCAAACATCATTCTGTCCTCTATTTGCTCATTAAATCATTAGTACTTTTACTAAAATTTTTCAATATTTTCTTAATTAGTGTCTAAACAAATATAATTTTATGCGGGCTTTGGTCGACACTTTCCAGTGCAACACTTTTCAAGACTGTCCTCTAATTGAGGTCATCGAGTGTTTGCTTTTAAGCTTTAATTCTTATTCTAATTCAAAACTTATTAAACAAATTTTAAGTTCTTTTTAGAACCAAAACTCTAAAAATTATATTAAATAAAATAATGGAAACATTTCTTACTGTTTGACAAATCGATAGCACTTTTGTTGTCAACAGCTTTTGAGGGACTGTTTTCTTCGTCATCAGAGCTTCCGTTGAGAACTGAGGTATTGGTGTTCGTTGAAACCGAAGTATTTATAAGTTTAGATGATTTTTTGATGAGAAATGATCTTGGCATTGTTGGCAACTTTGAATAATCAAAATCAAAACAAGGTTTGGCACTGGAGTAGGGATGCTCTGATCACACTTATAGAGCACTAGTAGTATATGTCAGACCGTACTGCAGACAAACTCAATGATTCAACACTTTGTGATGAGATCTGAACGTCGAATGAAGACTTGGATCAGTGGGCAATCGATGTATATCTGGCTCTGAGCTGGCAGTCACTCAGTTAGTCCACTGCAGCGGCATTTCAAGCAGAGGCAGAGGCAGGTGGAAGACAGAGTCGGCCCAACCACAGGCGATATACTGATCGTGAGCCGATCCAATCACAGAGCAGATATTCATTCGTTCCCCTCTCTATCTCTGTTAATAGCATAATAGCAGCTGCGATACTGTGCTGTGCATACAGTGCTTTGCCATCAGCACTACAGTAACTACTCTTAACTCTGTTTGAGGGCAGTAAAGAGGGGCTAAACTTTTGAATGACAAAAGACATCCAAGTTTTGAGACATTATTGGGTTCGGATAATAGCAATACTCTCTAAGTCCCAAACGATTACATTTGCGATTTGGCCGCACAGACACCAAAATTGGTGATTTTTAGAGCAAAACAGGTGTAAATCATCAAATTATTATCAATTAAATAATTTAGAGCTCGAAATTAATCCCTTGTTTGCCATCCTTTGCTCTGACACATTTTACTTGTAATGTCTTTGAGTAAAACATATTCTGTATTTGGGAAATGCCTTACATTATATGCAAATGATTTGATTATCGATTGTTATTGAATTCCATCGTTCAAAGTGTGAGAAGTTTTATAAATTCATGAGTTTTTCGCTCTTAGAGATCAGCCTTTTATTAAATTTGATGGTATTCTGAGTCTATTTCTTTTAAACGCCAGTCAACCCTTTGGGGATCCATCAGATCCATCATTCCATTGACATCAGTTATGTATATTAAAATGCATATCGAACTCAACCCAAAAGAGTTTAGTTCATAAATGGAAGCACAGATGGTCTGATCACAAAATGATCACTTTTTTATTGAGGAATAGTGTGACACAACCAGAAGAAAGAAGAGCGATGGCTGAGTACTGATGACTGTCCCAGTGATCAATAATGATCTGAAGCTATTCAAGTCATATGAATGTGAATCGAATGCGCAAAAACTATAACACAATTGACAGTAAACTCAGTCCTCTAAAAGTGGCCGACAAACGACAGGATAACCTTCGCCTCAAACTCTTGAAGGCCTTCTTTTCTTATTACCACTAAAACTAATGTATGTCTTAAATCTTTGTGAGAAATGCCTCCCATTTATCTCTACTGACGAGCAATAGTCAGTCAATTTACGTTCACTTTCTCTTTAGAACGGGTTTAAAAAGGGGTCAATGATTCATACTTTGCAATGTTTGCTAAGGAGTGGTCATTTACTAACCACTCAGGACTTACTCAGACTTGTATTGTGCTCTTCTCTTATGGCTGTTCCTTATCGGTCCCTCCACTGCCTATCGGTGTCGTATGACTCTATTCTTAAGGTCTAATGATAGCACTGACCAGAACTAACCCAATATAAGATTATCTTAAATTTGACCAAAACAGAGGAACAGGTGTTTTTACACCCCTTATAATCCAATTTTTTCCAAATATTATTTCACTCATTAATGACTTTTTAGTCATAAATTAAAAAATTAAAATACAAATAAAATGTGAAATCGATTACAAATATATTAATGTTTGAAAACAATAATTAATGAAAACATTTTGACAATCATTTTGTTATTTATTAGATTTTCGGTTAAAACCAATAGATATTTAAATACATTTATAGTGAATGTAATAATATTTGGTGACTAATTGTTTGGTAATATATTTGGTTTTTAGTATTTAAGTACTCAAATAAAAAAAAATATAGTTTTGTGTTGAATAGTTTCTTATCTTATTTCTAACCGATAAACGACTCATTTGTTTGGAATCAATAGTCAATATTAAAGTTTTATTACTCAATATATTGAGAATAGTCGTGGGTTTACTAACTTTGAGACCAAAAGTTTAATCTGAAGGCAAGAACTTTGATCGTAATTTAGCCGCTGTTTAACATATTTAAGAAATAAAATGTGAGGACTCAACGGTTAGAATCATATTTGAAGAACATTTTGTAAAAGTTGAGGGAAAATATATAAAAGAAATATTAGAGTAAAGAAAGTAAATTCAAAGCATTACGTATTATAATCTACTTTTTATTATAGGTATCTATGGTTTGAATCGTGTTTTTCACAGACATTCCTGAGTGGGTTTGTCGTTCAAAATAGAGAACCTGCTATTCCTTTATTCTTTAAAATGGAATTCCAAATCTTGACTAAAGAAACACATACCTGAAAGTCCCTCCCAGTCCTCACAAAGTAACTAAAGATCTTTTTGCAAGTGATTTACACGACAATAACAGACAATACATTCAATTTTCCTTATTTTATAAAAAGGAGAGAAGAGAGAGAAGGCGGACACTACTGGACACTAACTATTCTAACTTCACTTTATTTTATTCAAAAGTTCAGGAATTTATGGCACACAAGTTGTTGATCGATGAATATTTTTAGTCCACTAATTGAATAACTTTTTGATAAAATGCAAACTTTTAGAGGAATTCAAAAAAGTTATGGAATTTGTTTCGTTAGTTTCGGTTATTTATAAAATTGATTTCAACAGAAGTCATGTTTAGGAAACAGTTTTGAGAAACGGTTACTCTAATCGGTTTCTTCTCCTTTTAATCCAAAATTTGTTATTTTTTTCAAACCTTTTGCAAAAGTAACGACTATTTCCTGACGGTGTCGACGCATTTAGTAACATATGGTCTTAGAAGAGTCGGTGCATTAACTAAATTACTTCCTTAAGGAATGGTTTATTCAAGAATTTATACGTTGAGAAAAGTGACATCTCATAGATCTGCGACGCATACAGTCTTACATACAGTCAACCAATTGTCGTGCATTTAATGTAAGGTAAAAGTTGTAAAAACTGTGCCCGCAATCACTGCTAAGACTTAATGGGAGGATTGTTAGCACTGTATGTAAGGTGCAATAGAGAGGTGCATACATTCCTCACTATATCTTAAGTCCAACGGAAGAGTAACTTATATCTAACAATGAAATGTTTGAGTCCAGGGTCATAGAACAGGCAGGACAGTGAACAATACAAAAGAGTAAAAGACGAGAAAAGTTTACCTGAAGTTTACCTGAGCTCTCGTTTGGGTTTTTCATAACAAACTGAAGAATTTAAACATTGAAAAGAGCGCAGAGCACCTGCCTTGAGCTCAAGTGAGTCCAACTCAAGGCAATGTGTGTGCGATCGATATCTTACACGAAACACTTCATATTGAATAAACATTGTGACCATTGCTCACAAGTAGACCTCCGGAGTCAATACAATTAACTTTCAAAACTATTCCATTGAATATCAGTTTTAATGCAAATGTTTTAGTTTTTGTCAAAATTTACTGAAAAACTTGTTTTCTTCAATCATTGGAAGTGACACTCATTGGACACTCGCTTTTTCCTCATTTTTGAGGTCAGACTCATATATGTCTGAAATCTAGTGATGGAAAAGAAACAGTATTCACCTGTTTTTAACTGAAATGGAGACCCTTTTGTCAGGAGAACTCCGATCCGGATATTATGGTTCAATAACTTGTGGTTAAAGTTTAAGAAAAGGACAAAGAAAACGATTGAAAGGGCAATAGACCTGAACAGAACAAAATAGAACAGAAAAGCGCTTTTAGATTGAAATATATATAATATTAATTTCTAGTGATTCTTAGGTCAAGGATAGACTCTTTATGTCTACTTATGTCTCAACGAAACAAATTTCGACTCAAATCAAAAGATTTTCTTTGTTTTCATAGTTTATGAGTACCTGTGCTTCTAAACCCTTGCAGTTAACTCTTGAATGAGTTGTACCTTTCATATAGTTTTATGTCAGGTGTTGGACTCAAAGAGTGAAGTCAGGGCTGTTAGCACTGGCTTTTGGGCACTTCTATTATCGGCAAATCATTAGTTAAGTTATAACTCTTGCAAAATCTCAACTTTAAAACCAAGAAAATACTTTTGAGTCACGGCAGGGGTGAAGATGTGTGCACTTAAAATGAGGCCGACTCACAGCACTCACACCACTCATAGCACTGACAATCATTGATGTTATATACGATTGGATTCAAAGAAGTAATAAAAAAAAGTTGAGGACAAACAACAGATTTAAGCTGTGGTTCGAAGGAGTCGTTAGTTTCGTAATGAAATTCTAGAAAATTAGTGATTCGCGTCACAGATAGCTATAGCACAGCACTAATGTTGGCCGTCGTGTCGGCGCGCGTGCAGAACAGGTGGTCGTCAATCACTGGTTTCAAAAGTTAAGCATTCAATACATTCCGAATGTTCTTTAGCTTAAAGGCAACTAAAGAAAAGTTAGCAAATATAGCATAACATTAATATATCCCAAACATAACCCGAAAGCACTGACACGCGTTTCCCTCAAAGCCATTAACAAATTGCAAACTTAAGTCAAATTAATTGTTATTTGCATTAATCCATATTTACTCTCAAATAATATTAGCAAATGTTCTCAGAATATGTTTAATCAGCCTTTGGTTTATTGCATAATGGGTTGGGCTGTGGGTATAGTAAGCGAGTGCGTAACAGAGCATGTTTTACAGGCGCATACGCTTTAAGCCGGAACATCTCTCCACTCAAATAATATGCAAAAACTTATTTTCACTTTCAATCGATAATTGTATGGCTTTGTGTCGACTACTAAGGAATGAACCAAATGAGGCACAAATCCTTAGAACAGATCCAGTGGTGGGTCTGAATGACAGGTGCTCTTTGTTCACAAGGAGTCCAATGAGCCTAAACTTGGAAATTGTTAAATGTCTATACCTGAAGCTAAGGAAAACTTGTGACGTATGTACAGCTGCCGGCACTGCACGCGCCCATTGGCACCGGTGCCGACAACGCGTACACATTTTAAACAAGAAAATCAAAAAGTGTGTAACAAATAAACAGCACCGGTTATACAAAGTATTACCTTTCTTTGCACTGATAGCGAACACTTGGCTCCATATGTCACGATCGGAAGTGTGGCCGCACTTCCACAGCACTGACGGAGAAGTACTCCAACATTGCTATTGTGGGCACGTGTTCCACTCTTATCAGGGTATTTAATACCGAATGCAAAACCAGGTGAAAACATTTGGCTTCTTATTCTTCATACAGTTATTGAAGTGATGGGTCGACACCACAAGCACTGGTGCCCAAGACCTAAGACCAGGTGCATCTCTTGCTTCTTACCATTCACTTAGACTTTTAATATATTTTATTTAACTCATAGCGAACGTTACCTTCAGTTTAGAATAAATGATAATTAATAGATGAGAGCATATGAAAAGTGCCCACACTTTCAAAAGTCGTGATATTGTCTGCAAAAATAAATCAAATCAAAGACCAGACAAAAGATAATCAAAATGAGGAGAGAGAGAGAGAGAGAGAGAGAGAGAGAGAGAGAGAGAGAGAGAGAGAGAGAGAGAGAGAGAGAACAGCACAATTAGATGCCTCAAAAATATATATTTTGGGTTTAATTTTTGGATCATTTATTTGACTTAAGGTTTCGATAAACAATATGTTAATATAATTAGAGGGGAGGCATAGGTCCCAATGCAGTGTTGCCTAAGTTTTGCATAAAAGGCAAATAAATTGGTTTACATTGAAAAGTGCATTATTTTGGGCTCAAATATCATAGACGGCACACATCGGCACATGTCGTTAATTTATTAATGTATTGTATTGTTCTGGATTTCCTTCAATTTTTGTAGGGCTGATGTCATAGTCCCGACCATAACAATATGTAGAACCGAACGGATGCATTACCGACTGAATAATAAAAATAGTGTTCTGTAGGGCTGATGGTGTCGACCAATAGTCAGTACTTTTGATTGTATTTTCCATAGATTTCGTTGACTACTCTCTCACCTGCTTTGGACTGCTCTCCACTGCTCTGAACTGTCGGATCAAACTATGGAATAGAGTCTGAGAGCAGCTGTAAGTTAGTAACCAAGCAATAGAACGATGTCGGCCCTAATGGCAGGTGCGTTAAGGCACGCGACCACTGCTATTGCCATTTCTAGTACGTGTCCGCACGCGCTCTCCAACACGAGTTATTTGTGCACTTACTCTCATAATAGATGCGGTGCATTATGATTAGCCCAACTTTGAAAGTTGTTGTGCAGAGCACAGGCTATAGACATGACCAGAGTTGATGTGAATACAGCCAACGCCACCACAGATGCAGTGCATTCCAATTTTGAATGCCGTTATTGAAGAGTATTGTAATGAAACGCACTTTTCTGAGCGATAAACCGGCAGATTGTCTGATCCAAACAATAGAGAAGGGATCCTATGCTCTAAAGAGAGCACAGACTCAGCACAAGTTGCACACAAAGATTCTTCATTACACGGCACGCGTCGACTGACTGCACCCATCAATCGGATCGACGACATCTGCATTAATAAAGAGCTGATTCCAGTATTTACTGTAGAGTCAAAGGCAATGAACAGAACAATATGAGTTCTAAGCCTAATGTAGGGCTTAGGCCATAGCTATTGCCAGTGCAATTGCCGGACCACTTGCTCTCCCATATGCATCCGGTAACTAACGATTTGCTTCGATGACCAACAAATCTAATTCGAAACGTTTTGAGCACAGAATCGGTTAATCTCTTATTTGTGATCTCTGTTTCAAATTCCCTTTTTTTTCAAAAGTCTCTGAAATTTATGGTTTTGTTATCTTTGAAAATATTTTCGATGAGAAAAACGCTTTAATTCGTGAAACTGTTGGCCAATGAATATGATATACAGTCCAACCGTTATGTGAATCACGGTTTGCCTCAAGTCATCGAACAATATTTATATACCACTCATACCATTCATTGTCTGCCTTTTGTTGTTAACCAAAAATAACTGCCAGTCCAGTATTCACCACACCTGCAGTCAGCCCAATACTCATGTTCAGTACTTCCATATCCACATCCATTGACTCATGTTTTCTCTCTGATTAGTGTTAATAACAAAGCATTAATCAAAAATCGGTTGAGTCGAGTCGAGTGCATCCATACGTCGGCTCCTCTTTTCATTGATTTTGTAGACAAAGAAATTAATTGAAACCCAATCTTAAAACGCTTTTAAACGCAATTATAAACGCTTTCGAAACAAACTTTTAATTAAAATTAATAAGTTTTAGGCGATTAACAAGTTTTTAGTCGAGAACTTAATAGCAATTCCGTCACTTATTCTCCGATAGGGCTCTTATTTTTTAATTAATACAAATCTCTATTAAAATTCTGTTTAAATCACGAAAGCTTTCAATCCATAGAACATAGAAATGAATTGAAGACAAGTTTTGATTTACTATCGGAAAAATAGCCCTTTTATAGCCTTTGAATTTTCATTCTTTAAAAATATTACCAAGTTCAATTAAAATTTATACCCTTTTATAATCATTTTATACAAAATTTTCCCTTACCTGTGTGTTGTATCATGGCCATTTCTCTATTATAAAGAAAAAGTAGTGACTAAAGAATATGAATAATGTTTTAAAAATTTAAACATTTGATATACATTTAAATCAAAATAAATTCTAAATTTTAAAATTACTTTTAGGTATAATTTGTACTTGCTCACATTTCTGAGCGCATATTTCAAAAATTGCTAAGTTTTGATTCAAAATTAAAGTCGGAAAATGACTTATATTTGTTTTAAGTAAAAATAACTAACATTTTGTGTGAGTCTAACAGAAATTCTTTAGGAGAGGTGTAACTGAAATTTGAATTATGAAGATAAGTATTTGACAGCAGATGCTAACCGATGCCTGGATTGTGTTAACAGTATTGAATGCTTGATTAATCAACAAGTTTTTCACAGTTTCCAAATTCAAATTCAAATTCACGAACAATTCATTGAAAAGTGTGTTCGCTGTCCATCGGATACAACAGATGGACCACTGATGGACCGCTTGTTTACTTGTTTTTTAACCGTAAGGCAGAAAAATTCAACTCTAAATCAAAAGTGAAGACTAAAAACAGTGAAACTTTTGATGAGATGAAAGCAATGCATTATATCTTACGCTTAAATATTTAATTCTATGTCTCGAATGCAAACTTTACTAAAAACAGTTAACTTTTTGTCGGCTCAAACCTATCTGTTCTTTAGTTTAATTTTGGAGGAAATACATGCCTTTCAGAAGCTGACACACGTCGGGCGCACTCACATCACACTCTCCACACGCGGTTAAGCATAACTTCATGACAAGCGTTTCACTTATGCATTCATTAGAGCCCACTTTTTATTCTTTTAATATTTAATGTATTTATAAATTAATAGTTGGCCTCAACTTTGAACGACATGTTGTTTGCGTCGATCGTCAAAACCACTACACCTGCCCTCTGTTCCGATCAATTTACAGGTCAAGGAAGTGACACAATATAATTCGCTTTATTCAGATCTGACATCAGGTGCTTTTCGCACATTAATTGCCATTTAATTCAAAACTTCTTTGTTTTGTCTCAATTCAATTGCGACGGAAAAGGGAAGCATTGAATTGCCGTCTCTTAAGACTAAATATAATTCAATGAAAACATTTTTTAAATCCAGTAATTAAAGAGAACTAATGTTTACTGCAATTGAGGTCAACTCAAACAAACTTTTTTTCCAATTAAATGAGAAATTCTCAAATCCTATTGACTGACTGCTGAATGACTACTGACTCTTACCATTGACTAAACAAAATAATAACTTTAAACCTAAAGACTGACTGCCGGCTCTATTTTAATAACATACGGACTACGGCTACGACTCGTTTCAAATTTTTTTTCTTAGCGTTGAAACAAAACTTATCTGAAGTCAAAAATAATTTATTGACCGAAACAAACATTAATTAATGTTCACTAAAATTATTCTCATATTTGAGTTCTTTTTGAATTCAAATGAGTCTCAAGAAAACTATTTTTAAGGAAAAGTTCTTTCTTTATGAATATATTTGTCAAGTGTTTAGCAAACACTTTGATAATTGACTGGTAATCGTCGATAACTTTCATTCAAATATTTGAATCAAACAAATTAATGATTCAAATATTAGGGTTTGAATTCAAATTTTTAGTTTAAATATTAGTATTAAATCTTAATTAATAATCAAATTTATGCTAATATTAAGGCCTTTATATTAAAGGTTTACATTAAAAAAATCAAAAATACATTATATAATGAAGAAAATCAAAGAATTGGCTCACATTTTATAATTTAATGACATTTTACGTTTCATAAATGTATATTGTTCATTTTTAAAACATTTTCTCGGAAACTGTCAGCAGGTGTGGACTCTCTATAATTAAATCGAATAAATATAATAATAAAAGTATTTTTTTAATTCAAACTAAAAAAAATTGTCGAATGAAATGAAAATTAAAAAGTGGTTACGACTATAAACTATAAGTGCTGTCAGTCGTCACTACACCTGCTTTACACTGATTTTATTGTCGATAAATTTAATGACAATTACGACAATTACCAATTAATTCAATAGTACTCAACATTAAATATAAAAGGAAAGGGGAGGGAGGGAGAGAGAGAGAGAGAGAGAGAGAGAGAGAGAGAGAGAGAGAGAGAGAGAGAGAGAGTGAGAGAGAGAGAGAGAGAGAGAGAGAGAGAGAGAGAGAGAGTCCTTGAAGTACTTTTGAGTGAACAGAATATGTCTGTTTGTGTCGCTATTAACTACTAATGAATTGGTAAAACTTTTTTCTGTTATAAAATAATAAAACGACTCAAACGTGAAATACAATAATAAAGGCATTGGAATAACTGTTAACTCAAATGAGTGTAATTCCAAAACAAATTGTGTCGGATTAGGCGCTCTCCAAATGTCATATAAAAAAGTTTTGGTTAAAAACACTTTTTGGTTCTTTTTTTTGATCGATTGAAGGTTTGCATTCAATTATTGTGTGCACGTGTCTGCACCTGCCAGTGCTTGCCCTCTGACCACTGTCAGACCAGACAAAGCCCCGTTGGGTACATATTCATCGCTAAGAAACAACTTTTTCCTCTCTTTTGACTCTAAGCAACAAATAATTACAATTCTTTAATGTATTTTATTTTGAAATACTTTTTTACCGAAAGCACTGTTTTGTAAGAGAAGGGGAATTACATAACTATTTATCATTTGTCGGGTAATAAAAAACAAATCAATGTTTACAACAAAATAGCTTACATTTGAAGCATTTCAATAAGAAAACCATTAACCCAAAGGTATTACAAAAATGTTCGCTTCCTCTCAAATACTTATATTTTGTTTGAACAGAATTTAAGCTCTTCTTCTTTATTAATATCAAGAGTTTAATTGGAAATTCATGTGGAAAAGAGTTGTAAACTTTTACGAAGAAGTGTTAACTAAAACTATTTTATGCCGATTACTATCAGTTCGAAAACTTTGAGAAAATAATTTGCAATTTTTTTAAATAAAATCCAGAGTTTATTACATTTTAAGTCACTTTCAATGAGAAAAAAGAATAAAATATTGAAATTATTTTATATTTTTAATTTGAAAATAACTTTAAGTTAATTCAAAAACTAATTTTTAGTACAAAACCATAACTTCTGAACAGTAGATAAATTGAACAGTGAAATGACCATGATATATTCCATTAAGAAATATTTTATTATTTCCAAGAAGACTCAAGTCCTTCATATTATTGAATATTATGTATAAATGATATAAGCAAGGTAAGATAATCACTTTATCTTATAAGAGTTATTAGTGTTTATATTATTTAAGTATATAAATGAGGTTAATCTCAAAGTACTCTGAAAAATTATGCTGGGTTATATTCCTAAAATGTCCTAGATAAAACTTCATATGAAAGAATAACTTAAAGTTTATCAATAATTATCATTTTCGTAGAATTTTATAATTTTATATAAAGTAATGTATAGTTAATATAAATATCATTAATTGGAATTCGAACCAAAGAATAATATAAACTAAATATAAAGAAAAGGGACTCTTCTTCCACAATAGTCTTACGCTACTGAAGACATTGAAAGTCCACAAAAAACAATTTATTAGAATTTACTGAAAACAAATGAAAGACTTTTTTGATTTTTTATGAGTTATAAAATTCCGGAACCACTCTTTACGCCAGTTTTGGAACCAATCTTTGATCCGGGCTTTGGTTCAGTAGTCTTCTCTTGTTTTGGAACCAGTTTTTGATCCAGTCTTGGATCCCAAAGTGATGGCTGTTTCTCCTGTCTTAGAGCCAGTCTTGGATCCTGTGGTAGAGCTGGTCTTCTCTTCTGTTTTAGAACCTGTTTCCGATCCTTTTCACAATAAATCTGAAAGTGTTGTTCCGGTGGAAGACTTTTGGAACCACTTTTTGAACTACTTTTTGAGCCCAAAGCAGAACCGGTTGACGAAGAAATCACTTGAAAGCATTAAATGGTGTAATAAATCAGTGATTAATTATTAATGAATTATTAAAATCAATTGAATATAAACTAAATTTGAGGCCAAATATGTTTGTCTTTAAGTAAAGAATTTAAAATTTTGGTCGAAATTAAACGCATTTGATTTACAGTAATATCGAAATGAAATAAAAGACTTATTTTTGAATTTTCAGAAGAAATGCAATAATTTTTTGTACTTTCGTTCAAAGAATATGATTCATATCTATCGGTGTTTTGCCAATCGATTGATTGCATTAAAATTTCAATTTTATCTTCAATTTTACCGAAAATAATAAAAACATTCAAATCTTTTCTCCAAATTATAAAACCGATAATATTCTGATCGATTTGAAACGACAATTGATTTCCATTTCTTAAACACTTTGAGATTTTTTCTGAATATATTTTAGAATCCATGAGAGGAACGATTACTTCGCTGTCAATCATTTCAACGGAAGGCTGTTCTCCGCATAATAGACATAATACCACTCCTTTCGACAATTGAGAGACAATGAGACGGGACAAAGAAGTCGGACAATTGTTCGGCAAATAAACGGCCAATTCTTTTGTTTGCATCAGATCTGTGTCTGACAACGAATGGATTAAATTTGTTAAAAGAAGAGCGTCTTTGCATGAGTTGAGTCGAGTCCAAAAGGCATGACTTCCGACAACTAATTTCTTATTAATAAAAAGCCAACAAAAAGATGTCTGAGCCGTTTGGGCACTACTTTCCACCAAAGGCTGAAGAAATTGATAACAGTTTTGACCACTTATTGAATACTCCATTGAATTCGTCAGAAATGGAATTCTTGTCAAAGAATTTGAAACAAAACTCTTCAGTAGATAATCGAGTAAATGGTAAGAGAGTCGAAGACAACGCTTAAGTCTTTCAATGTTTTGACTTAAGAGTTCGTTTAGACCACAGATCAGAACCAAAGAATCGAAAACAATATCCAAAAACATCAGTAAATGGTTTTGATTGACATTCGGTATATCATCGACGATAACAATCAAAACAAGACTTCCTCTGAAGACTTTCCATCGAATTTTCGAGTCTTTTGTTGAACAGAATAATAGGTTGGAGTCATTCAATCGGGAAAACAGATTAACGCCATTGAGTGCCGCCAATCGGGAAAACGACAGTTCGCTATCTATATTTGCATCACTAATACCAACAGTGGTCGACATCGACGCTCTTCTCGCAAATAGAGGAAGTCCTCCGGTGGCCGTCACTCCAACCAAATCAATACTCATTTTATTTACAAAAATAAAACTAAAAACAAAATATAAATAATATTTAAAACTCGACTTTTGTTTTGTGAAAATGAAAACAAAACAAAGCATTTGTTGCCATCTTTTGAGTGAAAACTTGACTTCAAACGAATCACTTCTTTCGATACCATAAGACAGGAAAAAGAGTAGCTTTTGGAGTATTTTCATTTTCATTCTTAAGTAAATGACCAAGTTCATTAAAAAGATTACTTTTTATAATCATTTATATATTTAATTTCACCTTTCCTATATATTGTACCATGGTAAATACAGGGTTGCACTTTTAACTACTTTTTAAGCCAAATTCTTGGCCATTCTATTTGCCCATGCTATTTGGCCATGCTACATATTTTTAATTTTTTATATATTTGTCGTCAAAATTCTTATGTATTTATTAATTGATTAAAAAATTTAAAAATTCTTTCGTTTTTAAAACTAAAAGTAATCAAAAGTAAAATGAGTTTATAATTTGTTTCATTTAAGACAATGAAATTCTTGGTATTAGTTTGTAGTCATTGAAAACAACTAATTAAGGGCTCAATTTAATTATCTCTTAATTTGTTTTTTATATAAGTTATTGAAATTTGTTTTAAATTTTAAAGTAAATATAAAACTTTCTTTTAATGAAAATATGTTTAATTAAGTGAATTATTTTTC
>JAQIXI010000474.1:0-23064 GCA_034700165.1 Galumnidae sp. Gr-Ori-00277
CAATAAATTGATTTTCCTAAATAGTCCTAAACTTGGTCATTTTTAGTCCTATTTTCCTACCTAACTTTACTGTTTTTAGCACTAGAAAGTATAGACTCTGATTATAACTAATAATCAATGAATACATGTTTCAAACTTATTAGTTATCAATATTTTATTCAAAAAACAATTCTATGAAAATGAAATTCATAATAAAAATGTGTGAAACAAATAATAGTTTATTCAATGAGTATTACTACTGAAATATTAGTAATGTTGCTAGATTTAGTTCAAGTTTAAAGCTTTCTTTTAACTTCTCATATGAAACTTTCACCAATTTTAATCGGTAACTTCTGACCAAGGACATGGCCATACGCAAAAACTGATTTGATAGATTAATTAAGCGATTAATTCTGAATTCAACCACGTAACTTTTGTTGCAATATCAGAGTATATTATATAAAATGTTCCCTTGTAAGAAGAGTTAAAAGTCACTAGGTTATATTTTGAGATTAAACAAATCAGCATAAAATTAAATAGCTTAATTTAAAAAAAGTTTAAAAAATTAATTAAATTAGAGGACCAAAGATTAGACTTTAGAAACCATTTGTTAAAGTTTCCCGTTTTGTGGGGAAAATCTTTTGTTGACCACTTCTTCGATACTTATAACCAGAAGAATGAAAGGAAAATAAAAACTTAGTAAAAGACATATTAGGAATTGATTAGAAAAATATCACAAATCATATAAAACTAATAAAATTCTATAAAATTTATTGTTTTTGTCGAAAATGTTTTCTAATTCTGAGTCATTGTTTGACAGTATTTTGTTTCTCACATTTCATTCGACAAAGTTTTCTGATTAAAGCTATGATTTGACAAATTATTTGGATTCTCGAAGTTATGGCAAAGTTATGGCACATCGAGTGATTCCCCGATTGATATCTCAATAATGAAAAATTGAAGATTTTGTGACATTTGGTGTACTTTTAGAATCTTTTGTGACTTATTATATGTTTTAATAAATAATATTCTGAAAGCAAACTGTTTTGGATAGTATTTGGACCATAAATAACATCATTTGAATCAACAAAACTTATGTTTATTTTAATAAAAATGTCTCGAAGTATATAATTTTACTTTCATTCTGACGATTCCCGAACTAAAATAAATATTTTGGTACTAATTTTGATATGACCAAGCTAATTGCATTATAAATCTTCTTTCAAATTATTAATATCTTAGTAATATTTTACTAATTTTATCTCTAATACAAACAAATAAAATCTAAATTTTCAAATTATAACGTAATTTGAACTAGGTTAGTTTTTGCTAGTAAAAATTACTAGTTTAATTTTTAAATAATTAGAGGTAATTAAAAATATTAATTTATTTCAATTTATTTAATTAAAGAATAAAAATTAAAACCGATTTCTGAAAGTAAAGACAGTTTAATCTAATTCGTGGCGACACTACTATTGCCTACTCTGGTCCTACCCTTTCAATTCATAAACAGAACAAAATTTAGGAATAAATGAATGGTTCAGCACATGTCGAAGCATATGTTTAATGATTTAACTCATTATTCAATCGGTCGTCTCTCCATTCGATCGTTTCATTTATTTGACGAAATATATTTTTATTTATTATTATTTAGTTTTAATCAAATTTTTAAAAATAAATATATTCTCCATTAAAATAAAATTTAATTATTATTGTAAGTAATGGTTGTCGTCGAGAAAGTCGTCAATTTGGACACTATCTATGAAATTAAAGAAGAAATTGGGAGGTATTGTATGAAATCATTTCGTTTTTTTGCTTTAAATTCTTTTTAAAATAAAAATAAAAATGTCATCAAATTATAGACATTTTAAAAAGTAACTTACAATAGATATAAACAATTTGTACCAAAAATTTAACCTTGATAACTTGACTAAACGAAAGATATTCCAAAGCTTTATTAACTGTAAAAATGCACAGAATTTTAAATCATTTTATTCTAAAAATTCTTTATATTAAAAATATATTCAGACGTTAAAAATATTTTTATGAAATGATTTAAAGTAATATAAATTTAAGTAATATTTTTATTTATTGACTAATAATTTATAAAAAAAAAATTATTTCTATTGAATTTTAAAAATATTTATTTAATATAAATTCAGGGGTCGTTTTGGTGTTTGCAAAAGAGTTATAGAGTTATCCACTAAAAAAGAAAAGGCGGCAAAAGTTATTCGTTGTCTACGAACTAAAGATAGAGAACAGGTCTACCGAGAAATTAATATTATGAATCATTTGCACCACAAATGTCTGCTTCAATTGGACGGCGCCTATGAATTGCCAAAAGAAATGATTTTAATCACTGAATAGTTAGTTATTTTTGAATATTTAATATAATTTGAAGTGTGTAAGCGATATGTCAGGGATATTCTTTCAGATAATCGAAAGAATGTGCTTATCTTTACCGGCAAAATCATGGGTTCAATCCTTTGAACCCTAAATCATCCATATATTCTGTATGTGTGATATGAGTTTAGGATACCTTTCAAAGGTCTTTCAAAGGTATCTGTCGGTACTAATGCTTATCGTTCGCCAAATTGAAAGTTGAAGTTAAGATAAGTTAAAAAAGACATCATTTAATCATTTATTGTTTAATGAATTTAGTATTTGTGGCGGAGAACTCTTTGAGAGAGTTGTGGCCGAAGACTACATTCTCACAGAATTTGATTGTATTTTATTTATGCGACAAATATGTGAAGCCATCGATTATATGCACTCAAATAATATAATGCATTTGGATTTAAAACCTGAAAATATTCTGTGCAAAAGCAAATCTAGTTATGAGATCAGAATAATAGATTTTGGTTTAGCTCGAATGTATAACCCTGATGAAATATTAAAAATAATGTTCGGAACTCCTGAATTTGTTTCACCTGAAATCGTTAACTATGAAGCGGTGACTCCGGCCTCTGATATGTGGTCTATCGGTAAAGACCGACAATTATTTATTTAATAATAAATTAAAATTCTGTTCGGAAGGTGTGATATGTTATGTGCTTTTGAGTGGACTCTCGCCTTTTATGGACGACTCCGACGCCAAAACTCTTTGTAACGTAACTAAAGCTGAATATGACTTCGAAGACGAAACTTTTGATAACATATCAGAAGAGGCGAAACTATTTGTATCGCAATTATTAGTGAAAAATCCAGAGTTCGTCTCATTTATTGTTTAACAGAAATATTACTTATTTTAAACTATTATTAACTTTTGTTCTCTTTATGTTTGGAGGAAACGCCTGACCGCTAATGAGTGTCTGTCCAATAGTTGGCTTAAAAAAGAGTCACCAAAGCATATCCAGATTCCAACAGAAAAACTGAAAAAATTCATAATACGACGAAAATGGCAGGTATTGTGACTTTGGCCACAACTCATGTCTGAGTGTGTCGTCTCTATTATCTAATTTTTTTCACATTAAATATAATAAAGACCCGGCATATACTGACCTCATAAACTATTATATCTCTAAAACATTGCCTCAAACAAACAAATAAATATCCGGAAAAACTTTTTAATTCCACTCTTAAACGTTTCAGAAATTCAAGAAAAAAAACGAATATTTTGTTAAATATAAAAAAATGAAAACCAAACCATTTAGTGATAGAAGAGTTTACTAAATATGAATAACTGATGAAAGAAAAGCTATCAATAAATGAGTTAATGCCATAATATCTTACAAATTATAGTTTGTTTAACACATATATCCAAAGAGTCAATGATATGATTAACTCTTTCACATTATATTCAAAATATTTTTTTAATTATGTGGATAGCAATTTCATCTTGCATGTTTATATGCATATCTAATAGTTTAAGTTGAAATTGTTTGAAAATGTGGCTCATGTTTGAAACTTTGTCTCAACAGAAAACCGGAACAGCGATACGAGCTTTGGGTCGAATCGTGAATTTAGGTCTCGCGAGGAGTTTCGGTCGCGAAGAACAACAATCATCGCATTCACCCCTTAAATAGTTTTTTATTATTATTATATTTGTATTCTTTACTTAAATCACTAAAAGATTTGCACATATTTTCCAAATAAAACATTTGTTTGGAATAATTTAATTAATATTTAAAATTGAATTCTTGGAAATATTTAATTAATGATATGAAAAGTCATCTCATCTTCGGTTCATTTTTCAAATTCACGTTTTTATTTGAGTTGAAAAATGAAAAATTCATTTAAATCTATTTAATAAAATTTGAGTTTATTGTTATTATACTAAACTTTTTTATTTCATTTCTTTTTAAATATATTTTTTATGAAAACATAAAATAATGATTCAAAAGAATTAATGATTTCTTAAAAGATAAGTGAATCTAAAACTTCATTTGAGAAGAAATGGTTTATTTCTTTATTCAATTTTAAAAACAATGAATTGATAAGAAGAATGAAATGAATGCACAGAATGAGGAAATATTTGTATTTCAAACAAATTGCAATTTCACTCATATTAAAGACAATTATGTTTTATCTGTGAATCGCATCCTTTCTTTTAAAGCTCTTTTGATTCAATAGAGATCCGCAATAAATGCCTTCAACTAATAATCTTAACTTTAAAACTATTTCAAAGAAATTTGTTATTTCCCTAAAATCAGATCAAAATTTATTACTTGAATTAACTTCTTTTAGGAATGTATTGGTTTGTAGACTAAGAGCTTTGGTATATAATTTCAACAAACAATGACCACATTATTCTATTCATGTTTTATGTTTTTATCAAATTTCAAATATTATGCAAAACAGTGATGACCAGAGGGGAGAACCACAAACATTATTCAAGACCTAAAAAGTTATAAAATAATAGAGTTGTTCTGTTTTTCTTCTTAAAAGAGACGTCACACCAAAGGATTCATTTTTTCAGTTATTTCCTAAATGTTGTCACAATTTTAAGTACAAATATTGTGGTATAATTCTAGTGTTTGTATAGATAAGGACATTTTGAGGCAAAATTATCCAAATTTCGATCCATAGGATTTTTAAAAACCCCTGTTGGCAATGACTTCCATCAGTTTATTTCTCAGACAATGTTTTTAAAATATTAATTGAAAACATTCCAAAAGAATGGCTTAAAATTTCTTCATTTTTTTTAAATCTATTTTTTTCAAAAGTCTGGTTTAGTTTAGTTTTATTACTCATAAATTTTAAGATCTCTTTGTTATAAAATTATGTAATATTTATTTATTTATTTAATATTAATATTTCACATAAATTCAAGGATTTAGATTACATTACATTAAAGCAATTTTTTTTAACTGAAATATAGAGAGAAAAAAAAACAAAGAAAATGTTAGAGTCATTGACTATTCGCCCAAATAATTATAGATTTGACAATTAGATTAAGGTTTAAATTCTCGTTTAAAATCAAATCTTGAAATAAATCAAAGGATTTAAAGCATAAAAGTTTCAAAAAAATTGTAGTTTTTATGTAATAAAGAGTGTATTTCTTTGAAATACTTGAACTCTCATTTATCATATATTTCTTAACCGCTGATCATTAACTTAAAAAAAAGATCCCAACTCTATATAACATTTGATAGCATATACTGTATATACAGTACTAATTATATGGCAGTCCTTTTAAAATAAGATTGGCGTCTATGTTGTCAACTATTAGCCAGAATTTCTAATTTTATATTTGATTTTTGAACTCATGAGAGATAATTAGATGAACTCAAATGTTGTCTTAAGTGTTGTCCCAAACTTTGTTTCAGATCGAGTTTTTCGACAGAAATAAAATGTAATTTCATTTTAATGTTTTATTTAATGTAATGAAAGAAGAATCGGGTTTTAACCCATATTTAAAGTGAGATAAGACGACAAACAATCATTAATTGAAAGCATTGACTAAGAATATCACTCATAAGTGAATTATTATTTAAACACTAGAATTAGACCAACTCTTTATTGCATTGTATTAGAAAACTGTTTCAACTTTGACCTATTTTTAACAACAAAAAAAAGTCTTTTGACTTTCAAAAGTGTTTTTTCTAAAGTATTGTCTAATACTGAAACCATTAAATGTTTGAAAGTCTGATGACTTTTCGAACAAATTTTAGAATTTATGAATAAATGAGAAATTGTTTTATTATCATTGGTTTTCTCAAAATATATGAAATTCCAAGATTTGGCTCAATTGACAATTTAGTCAATGCCTGAGTGAACAACAATTATGGAAAAACAACAATTTTTTAGTCAACAATTATAACTGTTTGCGAACTCAAATCAAAGGAAATTGAGAACAAATACTTAAAAAATTGAATTTCCTTTCAAAGTGTGAAAAAGACTGCAAATCAGAGTTGAATATAAAGGCATTTAACTGAACGACAATTTCCTATTCGTTAAGAAAGTTATAGTGGAAGTACCGGAGAGTTTACCACATTGTATACCACAGAGTGTACCATAGAGTGCAACGCTCTCAACAGTCGACCCACAATACAATCTCAACAAATATTTTATTTTTTATTTAATAAGTTTTGCATAACTTTAGAGTGAGAGTGGATTTGATGTTCACAACAATTGTATGCATCGTTTCCTTGACTCAAACATATGGTCCCAAACCTTTTTATTGTCAAATTCTCTCCAACTCAAGAAATATGTGCTTCAATAGATCAGGACCTGTGCGCTCACCGTCTGTTCACTTGATATACATGACTGTTCAGTGCCTGTCCTTCAGTGAAAAAGCATTATTATGTCTGTGAGCCGTAAACTTTATTCCTAGTTTTGCGGTGTTTTGACTCAACTCAACATTTGCCGTATTCTTCAGTTTTTGTTGAAATGAGCCCTCTTTGGGACACAAATTACTGCCATTAATGTTATATACAAGTCTTCAAAAGTTGTTTTTTCAGTTCTAAATTTTATCACAACTTTTTCATTCGTTTTTCATAAAACTTAAGTTACTGTAAATCGTGAAAAAAAACTTAATAGTTTATTCAGTGATTTATCTGAACATATAATATATACTGTAAACTATATAGTGATCGCTCGAATAATTCACTTGAGATGTGATTTATGCTGAGAATCAAATCATAATTACATTTAATTATGAGAAATATAAATACAAAATTCGTTGGTTTCTCTCAAATAAGTTGAAATCGGATGACAACTATTTTCAGAGAATAAAGAAAAAAAAGGTAACATTTTTTTGTTTATATATCGAATGCGAAAAAAATAATATTTTTTAAAAAATCGGATTAATTTTATGGTGTTTAAGATTTTTGATAGACACTATCAAAATAAAAGTTTGAATAAACAATTGGTTGTATGTTATGTGTGTCACCCACTGAACTAAACCCCAACAGAAGGCGATTCTTGAATATAAAACTTCAAACAAATTGTTGTTCACAAACACAAAAGCGAAGAGTTTTCAAATTAAAACGGAATATATTTTGAGTTAACGGTTAACTCATTTTATATGACTTTAGAGCGTATTAATAGAGTTTGAGATAAGAGTTATTTCTTAGTGCACAGGTTTAGGACCGGTTGACCGCTTCGTTCACTTGTTATTGTGTTTTATATGAGTTGTCGGCGGTATTACTCGAACTGAAATAATTGTTTTGACAAAAAGATTTTCACAATTTTGGTTCACTATTAGGCTGTGCTGTGCGGGTGTGGGCTCGGCTTAATTCTATCGACTGTGAATAATGGAAACAATGCTTCCCTTTTGAATCTTTGTCTAAAAAGTCTATTATATAAAATATTTGACTTAAAAGAGTCAGTCGTTTCGATGGACTGACTTCTGAAATGCTTTAAACTTAAGAATAAATACATAACTAAATAGTAATGAACTTCACTTTAATAAACCAGTAGTGCACTCGACTATTACCTCAACGAAAACACGACTATACGACCAGTTTTAATGTTTTATTAAATTATTTCAGTATTGTTTCAATTGTTTGATCTCTTCCTCATTCAATATATTTATGACGTTTAATATCATTCGATAGAATTGCAAAGTAATGGATGAGAGCAGAGCTCATCAGAGCCATCAAAGCCATCATCAATATCACCATCAAAATCCTTATCATCAAAATCCTTTACCTCCGCCTCACGCCTACTCTTTGAGAAGTGCCACAGATTTATCCACTAATTCTACAAAAATCACTGATTATGTAACTAATCATGAAATTAAATTTACAAAAACTGAAGGTATTATTGATTTCTTTAGACATAACTTATTATTTATTAATGAATTTTCAAAATAAGCAAAACTTAAGTTATAATAACAATAATAGTTAAGTTCTTTAAATAAAATAGTATTTCTTTAAAACCATTTCTCAGAATTTAAAGTTTTGTTTTTATGAATATCTACTAATCATTAGTGACTAATGATTTGCAGTTATTTGCTTTAAATAATTGCAAGTATTTAATTAGCAATTATAACAATTATTAATATTAAATACTAATAGTTTACTATTGAAGCATTAAATTTAATTTTGACAAAAGAAATAATGAATTTACAGGTGAATAGTTTTGTCTCATTTATTTAAAATTATCATTTGAATGAAAGATTTAAAATTATATTTTAAAAAGATTATGAGTCGGTTTTAAAATATTTTCACTTAAAGTGTAAAATTTCAGGTATTTATTATATAGTAACTAAAAAATAACAAGAACATAATGAGGATATTTTTTTTACTAATTGAGTCGAAACTCTTTTGTAGTCTTTGTGTTTTGTATTTTGAATAAAAACAAAACTTAACTTATGATTTGCAAAACACTTTTCTATAAAAACTTTTAAGAAATATTAGACAACAAAACTTTTTTATTGTCAATAATTTTAGTCAATTTATAAGCAAATTATATAAATATATAAAAGTATTTATGATATTTATGTTTATTAATAATAGTTAAACAAATGATATGATATGAAATGATTCTGATTTTATTTTATTTTTTTTCAATTAAAAAATCGATTAAAATTGATTTGTGGAAGGATGCACTCCATCATCTTGGTGAGTGCACTTTTAATCAATATTTTTTTTATTGCTGTGATTTCTATCTCTTCTTTTAACGTTAAGAACAAAATAATCGATGTTTTGATGATTTCTAAACGTAAACTGTCATTAGGTTTAACTTAAAAGAAAAGAATTGTATTGAAATGTAGATAACATACAATTTTCTCGAATCTCTTTAGTGTTTGTCTTTTTATGGCCCTTTTGTTTGTGTCAATCGCCGCCACTTCTGGTATATATTTCGGATGTGAGTCAAAACCTTTAGTAAAAACTTTCTTTTAAAACATTATATTATTATTAATATATTAATAAAATTTTATTAAAATATATTGTTTTGCTTAACAGTGCGTTCATATGATGGACGACTATTAAAGGGTAAGTTCTTATCAACAATTTTCTAAGTTATCATCCAAACTGTTTGCCATTATTTTCAGAGCGTGTATTTAAAGGTCAGCTGACAATAACGAATGGAGAGCCCTATTCAAAGGACTTCGAAAACTCAGAATCAGAAGAGTTTAAAAAGACTGCCTTAAGAGTTCAGTCAAAACTAAACCATTTATTAAATAACAGTCATTTCGCCAAAGCTTTTAGTCGTTCGGAAATAATCGCTTTGGAGAGAAAGAAAGAGAATAGAGACGACGTTATCGTTCACTTTAATATTCATATGTCAGCCCAAAGACCAGACATCGATTCGGCCGATCTTTTTGTCGTTTTAGGCGACGAAATATTAAATCCAAAATATGGAGTTTTTAAGAATTGGACCATTGATTACAATTCATTAGATATTCAGGAGAGGCGGTGGTCCTCCTCATCACCTGAAGCTTCATCTGCTCTCTTAAGAAATCCCTGGGAATACCGAACACGATTTCCGGGTCTATTAGAAGGTCTGCCTTTGGCAGCGACACCATCTCCTCGAAAGTGCACAGCCATGAGTTTGTCAATATGTAGTGGACTTTCTTATAATAAAACCTCTTATCCTAATATTATCGGTCACTGGAATACAAGTTCTCTGGAAGAGGATCTCATTTCCTTTCGACAAATAATCGATTTCGAGTGCTATCCTTTCGCACAAGAATTTATTTGTCGACTTTTGCAACCGGAATGTATTGACGATGAACTGGTCTACCCGTGCCGTCACTTCTGTCAAGACTTTTATAAATCGTGCTCTCATTGGATACCAAAAAAGTTACTCAAAAATTTCGATTGTAGTGAATATCCCACTAATGAGACAAATGACAGAAATATTGACAAAACTAAGACTAAAAGTGATAACAAATCTGAACAAAAAGTCGATAACAAAACTCTGTGTAAACCTAAACCTGAGTGCGTGTCTCAGCCCAAAATGACAACTATTTCTTCGTTATATGTCTGAAATTGTCTGCTCTCGACTTATATTGTATATAATTCTTATTTATTTTGTCCTCAAATACTACTTCATAGTTAACGGACACAATTTGTTACTAAAAGTTTTGATTCATTTCATTTCATTTTTTTTTTTTGAGGAAAACATCTTTTCTTTATTTCTGATTCATAACATATTTTTGCTGTTTTGGCACAAATTCTAAATTAAAGTTTTATAACATCGAAAACAATTTTTATTTGAACTTTTGATTAATCAAAAGTTTAAATCAAAGCAAAACCACTCTTTTGTTCAGTTTTGACACAATTTGTTAAAATATTGATTTTTTAAATTTTCATTCGAATATTTAAGAAATTTCATCAAATTTTAATAGAATATAATTCTTATTACTTTTAATCTTATAACTTATAAAATTATGAACAGTTGTGTGACTTTTTTAAAATAAAATTACAATAAATTCATTTATTGAAAAATTCTTATCAATTATTTTTATCTTCTATTAAATGTCATTTAATTTTATATATAAAACTGAGATTTATTCAAATTTATCAAGATTAACAATAATGCCATCAAAATTCAAAAGATATCATCAAAAGAACTCAAAGAGAACTAAAATTTTGATATTTTATGGGATTTTTGCCAAACATTTGAACACAAATTAAATAAAACATTGAATTCTATATCCGTTAATCGATGAAAGAATAAATTCTCAGAAAAAAATCTCTTCACTAAACGTTAAGCCATAGTTAATATAAGAGTAACTTAATACTTTATATAGATATGATGGCAGAACCATTGAATAAACTATTTATGAAAGACATAATTTATCTCTAATATACTTAACTTTTACTTCCATATATTATTTAATTATAGTAAGAAGTGCTTCGGGTTTGGGCTCACAATAATTGGTTAATAGAAGGGTTTAATAACAATTATTAAAATGAGTTTAACACAAATTTTGCTTAAAGTGAAAACAATTGAAAGAATTGGTTCTATAAATTGCTTTCATAAATAGAGGGCAATACAGGGTCACAGAGAAAGTCGGTGCACAATATTGTAGGGTAAGGGAATTTGAGGTAGCCCTCGGGATTCCCGCAAAAAATTAAATATTGGTACAAAATAAGTTTTAATCAACAAATTATCAAAGAATAATTATAAATTTATTTTAATTTTATAAAAAATTGATGAAAAAGTGAAGAATAAATTTTTAACACTTAAACTTTGCATATTCATTTGTATATAATGGAAATTTTTTAATGATGAGCTCAAACAACTGTCAAAACTTTATTTATTTATCTTTTCAAACATAAACAAACTCAATTTGATTTTTTCTCGGTAATCCCGAGGGCTACTTCAAGTTCCCTTACCCTACAATATTGTGCATCGACTTTCTCTCTGACCCTGTATATTAAAAGTTAACTGCTATTAAAATTACGAACGAATCACTTTTACGATAATGAAAATCACTTTTTGTACTAATATTGTAAAACTTAAAAAATGTAAGTACTGTACTTTTACCACAAGAAATTACTAAAAAGATGTTTAAATTAATGGCCGGATATAATTCACATGCATTTGGACTCTATAAGCAAAACTGTATTAATAAAGAAAATATTTTAAATTGATGTCAAAATCGAAATTTTTTCTCATTTTAAATAAACATGATTTTCATTACCATAAAAGTGATCAGAAGTTCAGATTTTCAATTGCAGGTGATTTTCATTGTGATAAATATGATTTTCAATATATTTTGCCGTATATGGAATGAAATAAAAATTAGAACTTATATTATTTGACACTAAAATTAAACGAATTTTTAGAAATTTTTAATCATTTGATCAGAACTTTAATGAAATATAGCTCACAATTGTCATAATGAATTGAATATGGAATAATCCAATGAATAATTATTATAGATTGTGCCAAAGGGGTTGATTGAATTACTAAATACTTAATATACCTTGATAAATCTTGATGAGTTTTACATATCTCATTTTTTCTATGAATTCTATATATATATTTAAAAATAAGAAAAATAAAATGATTTCTATTTCTGATAATTAACTAAAAGCTTGAAATTGTTTATAAGAGAATAATTAGTCGGATATAATGATTGATATAATGGTTAATAAATTATATGAAATTAAAGATACTATAATTGAATAGTTTATAAAAAATGATTGAATTATTAATTATTGTCGGAAAGAAAGGAAGAGAAATGAATGTCATTATGTGTAATGTTGTAAAAATCGGTAATCTTTAAAGTTTTGTCATCACCAGAGGTCTGTTTAGTTGGAAAGTATGAGAAAATCGATTGTTTGAGACGTCAGGGATAGGACTGACTACTACTGACTACTACTAACAAAATCTATGAGAATTTGACGCAAAACACATCCCATTGGCTTAAAATCCTTCCATTTTCTAACGTTGAGTTGTAATATGAAAAGATTGAAAACTGAAATATATTGGAAAAGTCGAGTTCTCTATTGCTCTCTCTATCGCTCTCTTTATTTCTCTCTTCTATTCGCAGAGCATTTTATCTGAAAATCGTCTTCAGCTCCAAAATCAAACTTTTTTGCCTTCAAATAGAAGAACACAAACAAAATGAATGAACCGTTGATTCAATTCTTTCAGTTATTGTGTTTACTGTTATTGATATTTGAATGAAGTGTTTCTATCATATTATTAATCATTGGATCCATTTATGAGTGATTCCCGTAATTCTCTTTTTAGATATATTTTCACATAATTTTCGAGTTCTAGAAATTTATCGATTTCTCGGTTTATGTAAAGAATATTATAATTCATATCATATGTTAAATAAATTGAATAAAATCTCAAGTCTTTCATTTGAAGTCAAAGTCAATTGAAATAAATAATAAAACAATTTTTGTCTTAATTTTTGAGATAATTATGAAAAATAAAAATAATTTATTGTTGTGTTTATCACTAATATGTTTGTCGACACAAACCAATCACTGTTTCAGTTCATCGACTTTTGACAGAATATTCGAGTGGGAACTCATTGGTGACCAAAATGATAGACAAACGTTGAATATTCTGCAAAAGTACCACAACGCCAGTGCTATTCTGCACTTCATTGAACTGACGCACAATATATCCAATTCAAAGAACTGTATTCGTCAGTCGTTGTCGTCATTGAATTTTTCGGTCAAACATTCAAATTATAGGAAATTCTTACGTCAAACGGAAACTGCACTGAAGACATCCAATTTGTTGACAAACTTGTTCTCAACCAACGAATCACTTCCATCGCCACTAACGCACAAAGAATTCTTTGAATCGTTAGTGAGGGCTAACCTACAAAGTGATCCATTAATATTCGGCTCCGGTATTGCCTTCAGCGCCAAATCATTGACGACGAGTGCCAATGATTGGCACTTCGCTCCGTTTGCCTTTCGTAATGTCACTGACAATAACCAAATTGTATCCATTGATTTAAGCAGACAGTGGACGGGTGTCGCCCAACACTATAATATGCAACACTTCAGACCCGAAAACTACTCTCTTAGTGGTGACTGGTTTTGGGCGTTTGCTATCGATAACTATGAAAAACAATTATCTTTTTGGCATAAAAACAGTTCCGAACAGTTTTTACATAATTCTGTTTCGGGAATTTGGACGTCACCTTATTTTGATTGTGGGGCCACTAATGTGTGGCTCATCACTTATGTCGTGCCTTTCTTTGGTTCTTCATATACCGATAATAAACTAAAGTAAGTGATTACTCATTTGACAATTTATTGATAAAAATTCTCGTTTTATATAACAATTGATTTTTAATTCCTTATTGAATAAAATCATTAGAGAACTAACGTTTAAAAAATTCACTCAAAAGAATATTTGAGTTATTTTTGGGTGAAATTCATTAAATTAATTGATTGGATAGAATTGCGATTATAAAATAAGACAAATAAATCAAATGTAGTCGAGTGTGTAATAGCATAGACACCACTACGGAAAACATCAACTCTTCATTTAGGAGTTAAGGCTTAATACTTGTAATGCTTGTAATGCCTAAAATATTTAATTAAAACTAAGTGACAACTTTACTGGTGGACCACTTTTTAACTTCACTACAAAAAATAATCCAAATTAAAATCATTTATTTCATCAGAAGTTAATATTTTTTTTTGACGATATGTTTGTCAGATATTTGTGTTTAGAGTATTGATCAGAGACTCAGAGCCGACAAATAAAATTCAGTTGAGATTTATCTCTAGAAATACGGATAAAGTATTTCTCAAACTATAATAGCGTCGATTCAAATATTAAAGGCTTGGATGCCATCAAAAACTAAATTATAAATAAGAGAAATATTGCTTTTATTATATATAAATTATTATACTATAAATTCATTAACATTTTTAGTGATAATTTTTTTAATTTAGTTAAAGTAAAATCATTTCTTATCAAATAAATTAGTTTTATAGAGTGTAAACTCAGTTGATTTTATCGAATTTATTATCCATTAATATTAAAGTTTAATTAAATTGTTTTTATGCTAATAATTGATAGTTTGTACGGTTATTGTATCTGATATTAAGCAAACTATGGTTTCAACAAATTTTCTAATTTTGTTAATATTTTATATTAAATCATTAATATTTGAAACAATATTGGATTCAATGAATTACAATAATAACTATTTTTATTATTATTGCCTATAAATAAATGGTCTAGGGGAAAAAATTTGCTTAAAATTAACGTTTTTATACTTTATTTAACTACTTTTCAATGATTACGAAAAGGATATTTCATTTAATATTGAGTTTCAGAGCCCTTATATAAAATATTTTTTGTTATTTTCAACAAAAAGGGTTTTAATGTTTTCTATAATCAAATGATTGTTCTCGATTATCAAATGATAGTCTTCGGGGCACAAATTAATGCCATCGATGTTCACAATGATGTCCCGGAGGTCAAAATATTTACTAAAAGAGCAAAAGTTTCATTTTATAACTGAAAATAAAAAAAAAATTTAGTGACTAAATTAGTTTAAAATATTTAAAATTATCATCTATCTAGATTTGATATCAGTCTTTGGAAATTTTCGGTAAGTTTTGTCTACAATATTAAGTTTTAGTTCCAAACTATTGTGTGAACCCATTGTTATCAGTTGTATTAATTCATTTGTAATTCTTTTCAATTAATGTTTACAAATTTTAATAACTATTTTTGTTGATAACCTTTCACTATTCAAAGGCTATGCAGGGATGGCGAAAGAAACCGACTCTAGGGGGTGCAAGGGTAGGGTGTTTTGGGTAAACCTCGACAGACCTAGTGCTTGTTTATAGACCTAATGTTAAGGTTTTCCAATTCTAAGGGGTATTTTGCCTATTTTTTTCCAAGGAGGAGGGGCATTTCGGAATACCCCCTTTCATCGACCTTGTTATATTACTATTATAAACATCGATGACATTACTTTGATTTCCAAGGACAATTATTTGAGCACATTTTGAAGACATTAAAATGCTTTTTATACATTCTTCAAATAAATGCTAAATAATTCTTTTTTTCATATTTCTTCAGTGATTGCAAAGGCAGGTTATTTTGGTAATTTGAACATGCACAAATATCGAAAATTTAAAATAAGAAATAAATTATGATTTAAATAACTAAAACAATGGAAAGAAAACATATTTTACGGTCAAATTAAAAATTTTTGACTGAAATTTAGTTTAACTTAAATTTACAACTTTTAGAATGTATGTTATCATTACATAGAAATTTATATTAAAACGAGCATGGTCCCATTTCTAAGATTATTCATAGATTTTGAGTAAATGAAGTTTTATTAGAAATAAATTGAAAAATGAACTAAATGTATGAATTTTATTTGATCTTCTTTTGCACTTTTTTTTATTAATGTCTAAAATAGTAGGATATAAAAAAAAAGATTTATAGCTTATAAATTATAAATTATATGTAGCAGAATTTTACCTTGATTATTTTGAAACAAATATTTACGAATAATTTGAATTGTTTTTTCAGACTTCTTATCTTAAAATTACCCAGAAATAAATTTATTTATCTTAAGAATTATTAATTTTTGAGAATTTCAACATGTTAATGTTATGCGCTTAATATTTTATCTTCATATATTTTTGCTTGTACATTTTTTAAATAAAGTCCATGTTCAACTCTGTATTAAATTTTTCAAATTCATTAGTAATAGTAATGTTAAAGTATATAGTGATTAATAAGTTGAGACATGCACTTTATTTAAAGACTGTAATACTCCACACTTATATAATTTACAATTATTTATCAGATTTTTTGGTCTACAAATTAATTTTTGTCTTAATTTTGATAAAATACTTTAAATATTAATGAATTGAATGCATATATAAGACTCTTATAATAAGAGTTAAGGTATTAAAAATGATTTATTAAATAATATGTATTTCTTTGATTTTGAAAGTCTTGGATATTTTATAAAAGAAGAAATTTTGATTTTGTTGACCATTTATTAGCAAAAAAAAAATTAAATTCTTTATGATATTACAAATAATTGACTAAAAAATCGACTAAAAATGTATAAAATAACCAAAAATGCTAGATCCATTTTTTTGGCACAAAAACAAATTGTAATAAGAAATTGTGCCGGGATCGGTAAAAAACCAAATTATTAATACCTTGATATATTTTAAAAATTGTTTCAATTAAAATGAATAAAACTACTTAAAATCTATTGTTTTATTCAAAAAGAGTTTAATTAAATTAATTTTATATTTATTTTGAAATAAATGGTTGCGTATTGTTTCAGTATAAATGTTAAGGGCAACCACTGGGAATTTATTGTCCTTTATCATTTTGTTTTCGGTAAAAATTCCACATTAAAATTTGTTTTTGTGCCAAAAAAGGTGGTCCTAAAAATACTTAAGACAATAAAAATATACAATTTTAGACAATTTAGGAAATATTATTTTTCTAATGAACCTTGATTGCAACCTTGGCTGATCTTTGCTAATCCAAATTTGGGTAAATTTATTAACTTGTGTAGCTTTAAAATTCTACCCTGAGTTTGTTAATAATAGTTTGTCAATAATAAGTTGTTAATTAGAAAATAATTATAGATTCAAATATTCTGTTTGAGTCAATCCGTTAATAATTTTAATAATTATATTTCAAATAACATCATAAGAGATGTTGAAATCGCATTAAAGTTCATTTCATTTTCTAGGAATTCATTTTTCATATTTCATTAAAAAATATTTCTTAAATCAAATTATATGTTAATTAAACATTAATTTTATGACAGTTTTTAGTTCCTCTTTGACTTCAAATACGAAATAAGCGAATATATGTTAATAATATTAAAGGCTCTCCACTTCTTATTCTATCGGAATAATAGTATTGAGAATAATTTATAGCTCTTTTCTCTTTTCAAGTTTTTGGGTAAAAGACTAACAAATTCTATCGATTTTTGTATTTTCAATTCTAAGCATAGATTAAGTCACAACATATGAACATTCCTTAAGACTTTAGACAATTTTCCAGTTCTTATTTTCTGTTAGTATTACTAAAGTTAAGAATATGATTACTCTTAATCTTAAATTTAGACACAATGTATAAATCAATTAGTCTTTAACTTTTATCCAAAATTTTTTTAAATTTGAATAAATCCATGAAAACTCATTTTTATGATCTTGAGTCAAATAAAAGTATAAAAACTAAAAATTATGGAAAAACTAATTTTTGGGTTGAAAACTGAGTTTCAGAAGATTCCCAAATAAACCGTAAATAAAACTTTAATTAGAGTCAAAGTCTCTGAGATGTCAAAACACATTTTCTTATATTCTTTTGAAAAAATAAAGATTTTGTGCAAATTTTCATCACTTTTTTGGCTTTAATTAAGGCCTTTAATTTTAAGGCAAATTTAATTCAAATCATTCGCTCAAAAGATTAAAATCTTTCTCATATGAACTTCACTGCAAACGACTAATAAGTTATTAAAATACAGTGAAAACTCTATATTTCGAATATTTTTTCTAAGTCGAACATATATCTTGGTAATTTGACACAAAAGCACTCTTTAAGTCAGTTCACGTTCTATATGTCAAACAAAAATGTTGGCATTTTGTGTGTTCTACATATAGAGCTTTTTCTGTAGTTTATTTCAAAAATATTATTTAATCCAAACGAAAGTTCAGAGAAAACAAAAATTCCCAAAAAGTAGAGACAAATCTCTAAAAATGATAAATCATTTGATTTCATTTCAAATTTGGATTATTGTTTGACACAAGAGTTGACAATTTGGTTGTCTTCTAACCTTTGTTTCTATTTTTATTTTTGTCACATATTTTATAATAAATTTGATTTAATTTCTAATATAATCTCATTATTATAAAGAGATTTTCTGAAGTATTATTTAATGTAATATTTGTCAAAAGCTCTTTCCTATCGATAATCTTTTGAAAAATGCTAATAATATGTTGAAAAAAGATAACATTTATTAACATCTAATAAATTCACAGAATTTTGGAAAATTCTATTAATTTAAATACTTTACTAAATAATATGAATACAAAATAATTGTAAAAAAAAGTATTTTATATTTGAGTCATTCCTATGAGTATATATGGCTTTGACTCTATTGTCAACTCTAATATAATTCATTAGATTTTTCTCATTCTGAGTCATATTTTAGTCAATCATTTGTGAAAACTCAACGTTTATTTGCTTGAAATTACTTTTAATTCTTATATAAAACCAATTCATAGAAACAATAGATTTGTTGATTCAGTCTTTGTTTTGGTTTCATTTGTTTATAACTTAAGTAAAATTCATTTGAATAAAAGTTGTCATTAAATAACATAATGTAATGATTTCAGAGGAGTTGTGATGGTAAGCGTCAATTTACTGAAGACAGATATAAATCAGTGCTCTGGAGATGACTCGTTCTTCTCGGATACCCACAAATGTCACATTCATTCAACTCAGGTATTCAAACGGAAATTGTTTTAAATTATATTTTGGCTCAAATACTATTCAATTAGTGTCACCCAATAAAAGGAATAGGCTTTCATAGGGGATCCTACATATGTCGGTGTAGGGATGGCTTCTATTTGCCCAACAAAAGTAAATCCAGTTTTCTATCAAACAATTCATTGAATCCGAATTATTTTAGAGGTAAACAAAACATCTTTTAATTAATATTTTGATTTTAGGCTCACATTTGCTTTAATTGATGTTTAGGTACTATAATTGAAGAGTCTTTCATTTCAACATTAATTGGACCGACAAGTGCTGAATCAGTTTATCCGCAAAACTTTATTTGCATCCCCTGTGAAGCCGGTTGTCAGACATGTGTGGATGACAGTCCTTGTTTTGTTCAGTTCAATATTTTTATCAGAGCCATAACTCTTGGCATTCAAAGCTTTTGTGCGACCATTACTCTGATGATAGCCATCGCTATTTGCAAATTAAGGCGACAAAAGGTATGTCCGCAAAACTAATGTACTAAATCTTTAGCCAATTTCAATGAAAGTCAGACCACATAAGAATTCATTTATCATAGATTAGGGGACGGATTATATGACACAAAAACCATTAAAGATATATTCGTGGCATAACTTAAACATAAATTACTGCGAATTCAAACTTATTTCTGATTTAAACTTTAATTTTGTGGTCAAATAAAAAATACAGATTTCTATCAATTATTCCGTTAATTGATTTAATAATTACGGAAATATTATGTTTGAAAACAAAAAAAAACTTTTAAAATATTCTTTTAGTTGAAAACCATTTGAAAAGAGTATGCATTTAATACTTAAAATTAAATGAAACGGAATAAATAACTATAAATTGGATGTCGTCTTTCAGAAAATAAAAGTATTTTCAGAGCATTTGAAGTGCAATCAATTATTTTTATCTTCTTTTGACCCAATTTTAATTGTTTTTGATGTAATTTTCACAAATAGACTATAATATTAAGCAAATTAACATTTTATTCCAATAATTAACTACACTCTACACTCGATTTAACATGACTTAATATAACTAGGTAAACCTAAAGCGAAGTCCACTCCTACGAGACATTTAATGTTAAACTAATTTGATTTAACCGGAAATTTCATATACAGTCAAAATTGAAGGAATCAAACGAGAGTACAGACAACTCACACAAAGAGAATTGAAAATTGAGTCGAAATATATTTCGTATGATTTGTATGACTAAATCAAATGTTTTATCTAAAAACAAATAAAAATCTGTTTATTTTAATTTAATTTGATTTAAATATTTAAATAAATTGAAATCATATCACAACATAACTATTCATTAATTATTTAAAGATATTTTAATTGAAATTTTAATATTTCTTTTTTTTAATTAGATTTAGATTTAATGTAAGGTCATATTTAACTAGATCAATTCTTTGTGCGAAAGTCTTGTTATATCGAGAGTAAACTACTTAAGATATAGGCCTTAGAAGTTGGATCGGAATAATTTTGTTGAGCCATAATTAAATGTTGCCATAAAAGGTTCGGCACATTTTATTCCCTTAACATTAGTTCCTAAAAGAGAAGCTTTTCTTACCTAAAGAAAAATCTTTATTATATTAAGTCTTATATCACAATAAAAATATTGTTAAAAAGCAAATAAAATACTCTCACTTTTAGTGTCTCTCATCCAAAACACTCGGTTTTATACAGAAAATTACATTCAAATGAGCTCTATTTACCATGATCATTTTAATAATGGAATATGTATAGCGCGTGACTAATATAAATAAATCATAAATACCTAAGTTTTCGTGATTACATGTTATTCCTTCAGAAATTGATTTCAATTATGTTAATAACTGAAACCTTATATTATTAATACTATTTTATTTTCATTTTTAAATGTTTTCGCCGAAATTCACAATTAATATTACTTATGTCTTAAGTAATAAAATTAAATTATATTTTGAAATAAATTTAAGTCTATTTTCCAAAAAATGTTTTTAATTTTCAATTTATTTCAATAGAAATTCAAAGCAATACATAAATTATTAGCTTTTTATGAAATTGAATTTATTTTTATAAATAAATAATTGAATTTATAATATGTTTTCTGTCGCTATATTTTAAAAGCATTATTTATACAGAGAAACTTGCATAATTTTACATTTTTGGGATAGATCTTGGTCATGTTAACTTATAAAGTTAAAATTTAGCATGATCAATTTTTTTGGTAATAACTCAGATTGACTTTTAAATTGATTTGACTAAAATAAGTGACTTTTTTTATTAATAGTCTCTCCTTTTATTTGTTCCTAAAATATCTGTTCTTTCAATCTTTAAAGTCTTTTGAAAAATGATTTTTCGTAAAATATGTGAAATATTTTCATTATTTGTCTCTTTTATCACTACAAATATGCGTTAATATTTAGTTTTGGTTTTTCAGTAACCCTTAGGTTTGACAAAATTTTCCCTTTCCTGATACAAGCCGTGAAAATCATCTTGATTAAATTTCAAATGATTCCAAATATGTAAATATTAATTACTAATAATTAATAGAAATAATCCATAAAATCATTTAATCATAATAACAAAAAATATATCAAAACTGACTAATTATATAAATGAAGAATTATATAACAAGAATGCATTGAAGAATGTGCTCATTATTTTTATATATAATCAGATAAGAGTAATTCCATTACCCAATAATTGTGTTAAATTTGATACTTGTATATATTTATTTTCTACAAATATCTATATTTTCAAAATTTTCTGAACTGAAGTTTAATTTAAAATAATTTATTAAAGTTTTGATGCATTTTTAGAAATCAAAACTTTACTCTTAAATAAAAGTTATTTTTAATCCTTTTTAAAACTGTTCTCAATTTGAGATTAAGTGAAGATAAAATTGTGTGAAATTATATGACTTGTTTTGCATTTGACGTATTTTAAGACAAAACCAAATATAACCGAAGAAATGACAGTTTATCATAAGATATCTAAAAGGAAAACATATTCTTTGATGAATTACTTTACTATAAAAATATACAAATGTTTTATAATTTATTTTCAATTTTTAGAATTTAGTCGTTTATAAATAATTCAAAATTATTACTCATTTATAGAATATCTTTAAAATATTAATTCGAATCATAAAAATAATTCTCTATAAAATGAAGACTTGTTTCCAATATTTTCTGTAATTAAAGTCACTTAATATTAGTTTTTAAATAATAAGTAATTAAATTAAAATTTAAACAAATTTAATAAAATTTAGATTAAAATAAATAATGTATTTACGAAAAACGATATTATTTTGAAATATGTTTAAAACTAATTCATTATTTAATAACTTAGAAATATTTATTAGTTATTTAGAAATATAACTATTTAAGATTTATCATGCAAATTCATTTTTCAAATTGGCATGATCACAAATTCAATTAATTTAAATTGAAAATCTTATATTGAAGAATTGTTCTAGGTCTATCATTGAGATCCTATAAAAGAGTCAAAATTTAGTTTGAAATATATGTCAGTCTTTGTTTATTTGATTTTTCAATGTTTGATAACATCTGAATCATAGATAGTTTCCAATTTCTATTCTATAGCTTTTTAAGTGTCTTGCTCAATTTTATATGAAAATTTCTTAGAATATGTTTTTGATGTTATGAATAATGATTTTTTAGCTTAAAATTTGTTGCAAATATTTTTTCTTTATATTGATCTTTGATTGGATGT